>CAEGAD010103535.1:0-41748 GCA_903067055.1 Poeciliopsis paucimaculata | reverse complement strand
ACTGAGCTGCTGAGAGTTCAGTGAACCCTTCTGTTTGTAAAAACAGTCTGCATGCCTTGGTGCTTCATTTTATACACTTGTGGCCATGGAAGTGATTGGAACACCTGATTTCCATAATATGGATGGTTGAGCAAATACTTTTGGCAATATAGTGTATGTACTTCAAGGATTGTGAGTTTGATCCCAGACCATGTTGGTTTTTGTTTGGTTTGTTTAGATTGTGCTTCACAATATTCTAAACAAACCAAACAAAAACCAACATGCTCTGTTTTTTTTTTTTGTTTGTTTTTTTAAACAGAGCATGTGAAGCACAATCTAAACAGGTTTTCACTATATTTAGACTTCTGATAATGCCGTAGAAACATCCTTCATCCTCTGGGTCCAGCTACTGTAAATTTACACTAAATGAAACCCCCAAAATCATCTACCACAGGTAAGATACTGACTGTTAACAAAACCTCACATTAAAAATACTGAACTGTCCCTTTAACACCCCCCCCCCCCCCACCCCCCCAACCCCCGACTCTATAAAGCTAAATTATCCCTGAAGGTTATTTTATAAAGATGTTAAAATTTCAGTTTTAGTATTTCTTTAAATGAAACGATGGCACTTTTAGAAAGCTTCCTCATGAATTTTACATGCAATAAAATCCAATTGAAAGGTAAAAAATAACAGATTCAAAACAAATGAGGAAATAACCTTCTCGGACAGGAGAAACTAAAACTATTTTGCTAATCCACTGAATGTTCAGATGTAGTTCTTTGTTCCAAAGAGTTTCCTTTAACTCCTTTGACTGAAAAGGTTCATGATTGTTTAAACCCTAACACTGTTTGTGTAGTGTGTATTGGTGTGTTTAAAGATGGTGATCTTGTATGTCTTACAGAACCTTGCATTAAAAATACTGAACTGTCCGTGGTATATATGACACTGATATATTTAAGGTTCCCTTTAATTGCACATGTGCAGTGGAATCCACCGTACAAACTACTGAAGGGCTTTTCCTATTGTTTTGGCTTTTATAGACAACAGCCTTCCAGTTTGTCACTCTGAGGTAAACTGTTGCTTTGCCTCGGACACAGTGAAATGTTTCTCCTTAGCAGTTCACTCCTTCGCCAAGTTTTCCCTCCCTTCATAACCACTTTGTCCCTTCCTTCTTCTATGTGTTCTTAAACTAATTATTTTCTAAGTACTTTACATCTTCATATCAGTTTATTTAGCTTAGACATTTCTCCTGAATTTAAAATCAGTGATGAGTGTAATTCAACGGAACACACTCATGATGGAGGCTCTGAAAATAAATTTTAGATTTCATATTTTAGGGATATATGGAAAAACTGACCAATGTGTAAAAAGATTTAGTTGTTGAAAGCTTGACTCAAACCAAAATGAATATAGCAAACTAAATTCTGCCTAAAAGAAATAAAAAATAATTATGTCTTGCTGATAGGTCACCTGTATTTGAGTGATATAAAGTAATTTTCTTCCAGTAGGTCAGTCAAAGTGATCAATTTAGTAGATAGGGCGTGTTCTTTGACACATTGCTCCTTTTGTACCTCATAAAGCAGATATTAATGGCACAGAAGTGCAATAGTATGAAATGGCGAAGGGGTGACTGAGCAGCTCTTGTGGAAAAGGTTTGGAATGTCTCAGTTTTCATATTTGGCATTTTGATGATTGCTTTTTCCTGTCAGTTTTTCCCTCATGTTCTGTTTAGATCATTTGTGATGAAATACATATCCTGCTTGTATTGAAGATTGGTTCTGCCATAACTTGAATATAAACTTATATTTCAAATATGAAGAGGGACATTTGTACAGAAATATTACTGTATATAAGTCTGTTGATGGGACTGCAACCCAAAAGAGTGAAATCTTTGTACGGCCACAACAATATTTTCAACGTGAAAATATAACCTATGCATACAGGATTTGAGTATGCCACACTGCAAGCTCAGCTTCTATTTTTTAATGAAATTATTTAGTTATCAAGCCAGAGCCCAAAACATTTCTGAGATATACTGAGCAGACTATCTTACAGAAAGTTTTTAATAATATATTTCCTCAATTTTTAAATCTTGTTAGAATGTTTGATCTTCTGCTTTGCACTGTTTAATTTGTTTTTAAATCAGTAAAACATTCCTGTCATTGAATGTCATTTTGGGGTTTCCATGTACATTTATGAGGGTCCCAGATAAACATGTCATGGGGTGATTTTAGTATTTTTTGTTTTTCAATAAAAAAAAAATTCAAAATAACAATCCGTTTTTCTTAGCCTCATTACATATATTAGTTTAATTAAACATCCAGAGCAAGCAGAGGGCTGAAGAGTTCCCAGCTGAATGTTTCCATGTCTGTGTCCTTTGTGTTCCAGCCAACATCATATTATAAAACTGTGCTATAGTTCTATAAATGTTTGTTACAAATAGTTTAGTTTAGAAAAATATTTTGCAATAATAACATTTGAAATAATTTACTTAAAATATGTTCTAACACATCGGTTTATGGTGATGATCGTATGTATATACCCATTTAATTTTCTTGGCTACAAATAACAAAATAATAACCTTTATCGTCATTATAGAAACCATGTCATGGAATTACATGCACTATAACGAAATTGGCGATGAGCGGAGTCAAGGATGGAAGGAAGCTCAGTCCTGATGATTCTCTCAGGTGATAAATGGCTCTCAGTGGGTATTGTGTATGAACTGCTCTTCAGTCTGCTTGTCCTTGTTTTAATGCTCCTGTATCTGCAGCCAGGTGGCAGCAGTTGGAATAAATTGTGTCAAGGATGTGAGGAGGCTTTTAAAATGTTCCTGGTTTCCCTGAGACAGTGCAATCTATGGAGTACTTCCAGTAGTCTTCTGGGCAGAGTTTAGGATTCTCTGGAAAGTCTTCCTCTGTGCTCCTGTGCAGCTGGAGAACCACACACAGAGACAATAGCAGATGATGCTTTCAATAGAAAGACACCAGCAGGCTTTAAGAAATATTCTTTCTCCTGAGGACTCTCAGGAAATGGTCTCTGCTGGGCCTTCTGTGTCAGTTCTGCTGTGCTTACATCACAGGCCAGATTATCCATGACACGAACTCCCAGGAAACAGAAGTTCGACACCTTCTCCACCCTGTCTCTGCAGATGTATTGTGGTCGAATGTCTCTTTTACTTCTAAAATCCAGTATTATCTCCTTGGTCTTGACTGTTTTGGATCAAGTTGTTATCTGGGCACCACACTGTAAGTTGCTCCCCCTTGTCCCTGTAGGTAGATTCATCCCCCCCTGAGATGAGACTCACCACAGTTGTGTCGTCTGCAAATTTCAACAACGATGTCACTTTGGTGGACTTGTACATAATCATGTGTGTGGTGGTGGCAGCATCATCAGGAAAACCTGTTAGAAACTATAGACTGGGATGGAGGTTCTCCTTCCAGGAGGACAATGACCCTAAGCATACAGCCAAGGCTATAATAGAATGAAACATTGTACAATAGAATCAAAGCATATTCATACATTAAAATTCTCAAATTAAAATGATCAAAAATAATATATATTTTTCCATCTCTTTCTTCCTTTTAGCACCTGCTGTCTCTCAGGGTGAAGAGAAAGCAGATTGTGATGCAAAAATAGTTGGGATCTGTTTTTGCCCCTGTTGTCAGTTCTTCTAGTTCTCCACCAGATGAAGTCAGGGAGCAAATCCTCTATCTTCATTTAATGGAGCTTAAGAGGAGTCTGCTGCCGCCAGAGGCTGAGCCACTGAGCAACCTCGTGTTACTAACGTTCTTTGCTCTCCTTTTTCCTGAAACTTACCTTAAAGGTCACTCCTGATGAAACTCTGGATTCTGTTGCAGTTCACTCCCCAGCTGACTCAGTCACCTGCAAACCTCCAGCCAATTCAAAGTCAAGACCTAAATCTAACAGAGAATCTGTGGCGAGACTTAAAAACTAATGTTCACACTCGCCATCCACTTAGGCTGAGCTTGACTATTGTGAAAAGAATAATAGGCAAAATAGACACTTTATGATTCAGCTGTATATTTAAAGTGAACATATTGAACAAAAGTTTATTGCAAAGCTTCCAGTAAATAAAAATAATAATACAAGTACAATAAAAAAAAATGTAAGTGAGTTTAGTGGTCTTATGGCATGAGGCATGAAGCTGTTGTGGGATCTGGTTGTTCTGCATTTGAAGCTGCTGAATCTTTTCCCAGAGGGCAGCAGGGAGAATAAGCCAAACTGAGACCCTGCACATCTCAGTAACACCATAAGAAATGGAGATGAGATGAAATCCAAGTATTACACAGGTGTAGATGTTTGATTTACAGATGTCCAGTCTGTAAATGATTGGCCAATTATGATTGGCTGAGGCGTCATGGAAGGAAGCTCAGTCTCAGCTGTCCTCATCACTGTCTTTACATTGCCAGTCAGAGGTGATAAGGTAATATGTGCCCCAAACCAGACTGACATATCGCTGTCTATTGTCCCTCTGGAGAAAGTGGTGAGGATGGGAAAGAGGTTTGATCTTCTCATCTGATATAAAAAGTGTAGACATTGCAGAGCTCTCTTTCCAAACAGATGTAAACTTGAATGTAAACCACCCCATGCATAGTTTGTTTTATACTAAGACTGAAAGAAGTTCAAAGTTATCATAAAGTAAAGTGTACTCACTTTGTTACTATGTTATGTTTATTAAGTCGTACTTTGAGGACATTTACAGTTACTTTCCCAGTTTTAGGGTCCTAAACTGAAATGTATGTGAACTGTTCTTCATAAAACTGTCATTGTTAGCTTTTTTGGCCCATCATGCATGGCTGAAGGATACTGAAGCAATTCTTAGGTGAATATGATGCTGCTGGGAAAAGAGTCAGCTGCTGTACAGTAATGTAGATGAGGCTCTAGGTCTTCTGGATAACTACCCTTCTTGGATTCCATTTTGGTCTTAGTGGTTGTGCAGGTCCTGCCTCGCTCTTCTTGAAGGATGATCTAACGGTACTTTCCTGCTTTGCAGTGGTTTAGTGGACTAATTCACCTCTTGTCATCGATTATTTTCAAACTAACAAACAAAAAAAGAACATTGTGACTTGGATGTAATGTGTAATGCTTTATAGAAATGTAGTGAAGTAGAAAGTACAAATACTTACTGTAAAATGTAGTGGAGAAAAAGTTGAAAGTATCCACAATTGAATCTACTTAAGTAAAGTACAGATACATGAAAAAATGTACATAAGTACAATAACATCCCACCACTGATCAAAGTAGGCAGCAAATGCTTGTGCCTGGTGAATCTGCAGTTGGTCATGATCTGGTCACCATAGTGATGCCTCCCTTCACTATAGACTCAGAGCCTAGGAGTGTCTGACAAGATTTATGTCTCTGATTTGGGCACCGCAGCTTCCAAAGTAATGAAACTCAACCAAAGCTGTTGCAAATAACACAGACATTTGCTGCAGTGTGCTTCTGTGTCTCTCTGCATGTTCCATCTGTAGGCTTGGCTTCTCAATGCAATGGCTTTAGGCTCAAAGCAATCTAGAATCTATGGAACCTAGGGAATTTGTTCCTAATATCTGTTGAGATTGTCTTGAAGATGTTCTCTCTCTGCAGCTTGGCAGCCATTCTGGCTTCTTCATGCTGGACAGATTAGTGACTGTCAAACTTGTGCTTTGTTTCAAATGTAGTGTGAAACAATACAAATCTGTTGGATGGAATGTTTGATTTACAGACTGGACATCTGTAAATCAAACATCTACACCTGTGTAATACTTGGGTTTCATCTCATCTCCATTTCTTATGGTGTTACTGGGATGTGCAGGGTCCAGTTGTCTGTGCAGTGCAATTCCCTATACTCAGAAGGGCGAGAGACAGAACTTTCACAGAAGGCAGACATTTCATTGAGGACTGGATTGTTAGATTTGTATTTAGATGACTGATTTCCGCATTGTGCCATCCACCTAGTAGCCTCTCCTCTAATATCACGAATGGTCCACTCTAGATTAATATGAATCAAATCTCTTAGTCTCATTCTAAGAGCCTGTTCTCTCACACCTTCACAGAACTGGTCACGCAGGTCTTTAGAGGAGTGTGAAGCTGCTTGTGCATAATTTTTTATTATCTGATCCATCAAGTCCATAGGAGCATGAGAATAATCAATCAATGACTCCCCTTCAAGTTGCTTACGGTTAAAGAATCTGCACTGTAGTAAAATTCTTGAATGCATACAACCATAAACATCTTTAAGAACATCACAAATACATTTCACATTCTGCTTTTGAGCTGCTGGTAAGAATTTAATTTCAGTCCAGGCAGCGCCCTCTAGATGTTCATAGATAATCTGCGTCCGTTCTTTCTTCTGTGTTCCCTCTTGTTTGCACATAGTTTCTCATCAGTTCGACCCATTCGTCCAAAGTCAACGACTCTGCACTATCCAGTTTCCCGGAAAATAGTGGCAGTTTCTTGTCCTGCTGCACATAAATAACAGGATTGTGTCTTACAGTTTCTGTAGCTCCTGACGATGTTGACGGTCTTCCTTAGTCCAATCCCGCTGTCAAAGCTGCCAGCCGTGCATAATGTTGGAGGCAACGTGAGGCTCAAACACCTTGATGTCATCCACAAACGATGACATGAACTTGTTAGTTCGTCTGTCCATTGTTGTAGCTGATATTTGTGAAAATCCGGCAGAAATGATGCACTAATCGACTCAGAAATATTCTACCAGTCCAAGTGGAAGACGCCATGTTTACATAGACACAAAGCACAGCGAGGCTTTGTTTGTGAGACTTGTGGCCACGTGGGGTTTTCTAGGTCGGTTGTGGGCAGAGCTTGCCAAGGTCCATGGACCTTATCACGTTTCATTAGCTGATGCCCATTTTACGGCGGCTACTACGTAGAAAGGGTATCAGCCAATGAAACGCTGCCCCTGTGGTAAGGTCCATTGAGAGGTTTTAATACAAACGCACGCCACACTTTTCAGATTTTTGGTGTTAAAAAAGGAGAAACAAAATAAAAATGTTCTTCCACTCTACAATTATGCATTTGTATATTGGTGTGTCAAAAAAAATTCTTACAAATTTTTGTCATTTGTGTTTGTTCAAAATGAATAAGTTCAACAAATATTAATGAATAGTTTTGCGGGATAAGTAAGAGCGACCTTACGCAGAGCGGCTGACTAGTGGGTCTCTCCACACTGCTTTCCGCCCCGGTCTCTTTCGTGTCCCTTCTCCTCCACCTAACCAGCGGGATTCGGAGATTCTATCCCTCTTCCTTTATTGGCAAGCTCGTTGGACCAATCATAAGATTCGACACTGCGCAATGTAGCCAATCGCCGTCGCCTGCTGTCCTACACCCGTCTAGCATGTTCATGTGCATTTATGTAATGTGTGCCATGGTCTGGACCCAGCAGTGTTGACAATAGGCTGAGAAGAAACAACCCTGAATCGACAACGAGCAACGGAAAACACGACAAATTCAGGGTGTTGTTTGAGACGTAGAGTTTAACCGGTAACGGGAATGTTATAGCGTTAATCTAATCGTTGTGTAGAACCGTGTTTTATTCTTATCGGTAGTTTAAGGATTTTCCATTTGGATGGAAAACTGCTTGTGGGTTTGGCTGTTTTAGGCCGAGATTTTGCTGCTGGGGAGAGGCTGTTTGCACCGAGCTGGAGGCAGCCGCACAGTTAGCCTGACAGTTATCCCGACACAGGACAAGTCTCCGCCACAGTCTTCACTGCAAGCTGTGGAGGATCAAGGCGAAGTACAACGACGGAAGAGGTTCCAACCAGTCTTGTTCAGGTCGGGACTCGGGCCAGGACTAGGAACGGTGTGTGTGTCTTCCAGCCCGGTCACTCTGTCGGTGTGTGAGCTGTAGCTAACATTTGCATCATTAGCTCTGTCCCTGTATTTACATCCGGGATGATGGGTGATCGCCCGAGCCCGCCCAGGTAATGTTATCTCACCAACACACATTAAAATTCAGATTTGATATAGTTCCTGTTTTGAGCCTGTTCGTTGTGTTCCTTTAGCTGGCTGCTCACATAGCTAGCTGCAGCTGTTCGCGTTTAAACTACAGCTAAACGCTCAATTTAGGCTAGCTCCCGGTAGCTGGCGTGCTAACGTGGCTAATGACCTAAGATATTTTTTATTAAGCGGAGCTTAAGGTTCTTTTGTTAATATGTTACTCTGTCTGAATATGTGAAACCTTTAACTGTGGCTCTGCTGTGGTTCACATTAAAGCAGCTTACAGGCACTTATGTGATTCTCTGTGCAAGGTAATTTTAAAGCTAACGTTCCTAGCGAGCTAACACTTGGCTAATGCGCTGTCAAGTTTGCTCCTGCAGGCCCAATATGGCCAAACTGACGCCTGACATTTAACGGCTTGATTTCTTACCCTGTGAACAACACGAACAACTTTGCTGTTTTAACGCAAGATGGAAAATGTACATTCTTTGCTGCTGTATGGGTCGCTTTTACGTTACATTTTGGGCTTTCCCGTAAGGCTGATCTCGGGACAACGTTCTGTTCTCTGACCAAGTTCTCTCAAGCTGCATTGTTAAAATGTTCAAACGTAATTTCTAGATGAGATCAAGACACCAGGACATCTAGTGATAAGCATGTTGGCAATATTTTTGAGAGTTTTTCTGTTTTTTAAATGTCTAAACAAGCAATTTTATGTGAAAGAACAAAGAATGCCAGTTTGAAGGATACAGAGAAGGATACATTTCAGCTTGTTAATTCACTGATTAACAAGCTGGAATGTTTTGTTAATTTTACAAAATAATTAATTTACATTGAAATTTGCCAATATTTATCAAGATTCATCATTTTTTCATTTTTGCACACATCGCCATGAACAATTGAATAGACCTTTCATAAAATAAAATGCTAGTTAGCTTTCACATGTCACATTGGGCCAAACTTCAGTTACAATGCTGTAAAAAAGTATTTTCTCTCTTAGAGCTTTTATGTTTTATTTTCCATAAGCAAATTCTAATTAATAAACAGGATCCATGCAATCCTTGGACTAAGTTAAAACGTAAAAGCTGTGGGACAAATGGCTCAGGTGGAAGAGTAGTCGGGTCCGAAATGTAGTGATCTTGATTCCAACTTCTTCCATCACTTGTCAGTGCGCTCTTAGTCAAAACACATGTAACATGCTGAAGTGTGTATGCAATTCTGCTGCCTGATTCTGAGGCAGGCAGCAGAATTGTGAGTGTAAAATGATAAAAGCAAAACATTGCTCCATTTGTCTAGGAAAAATAAGAGTTCAGTTTATAATTTTTCTAGTTGAATTGTGATTTAGCTCGTCAGCTGTATACATTGCAAAAACACTGCCTAGCACCTGGATTGTTTTCTTTTTTCTTTAGGTGTAAATGCGACTATCTGACCTGGCAAAATAAAATAAAAAAAAAAGATCTGGTTATAAATTCACCTAATTTAGACATAAAACATGCAAAATAATTGCATGGAATACAGCAGCTATTCAGTCAAAAGGACAACTGAAAAACCTGCAATAAGTAATCAGTCTTTAACAGTAAGGTTCTCAGTACGCTCAACATGAGTCAAATAAATTTCACATCACTGCCTGTATCAAATAATGTCGAGTAAAAAAGAAAATATTCATTCTAAGTCAAATGCATCAAAATGCACAATTCTGAGTTACTGAATCAAAACTTCCTGAGAACACAGCTTGCTGACTAATGCTGGTTCTGAATGTCTATTTCTGACAGAGTGGAGTAATTCTGAAGAATGCCAGGAGGAGGCAAAGGAGACTGATTATTTTTCAGAAATGATCTGTCTTATGTCAGAACATCGCAAAAGTTTTATTGTGTATGCAAAATCTGTTTAATGCTTTACGCAAACTGCCGGATGGAGCTTGAATGGAACTCCATCTGTGAAATATTGCTACCCATAGCGTGTAGCGGCGGTCCAACTGCAGGAGCAGAACCAGCGCCTTACATTGCTAGCTTGTTGACTTACATAATTTTTTTGGGTTATTTCTTTAGCTTTTTGACAGTCATACTAACCTGGGTGAATGTTAGTAGTTGTGCGCTGCTTTACCTACTGTCTGACTGATCTGGATGTCTTTTTTTATTTTCCTAGAGTGAGCCTAGATATACCCGTTAAATGATATTTTTAAAGCCTTTTCTAAAACTACAGGCAGACTACTAATCTAAAATAGCACAGAAAATCAATGTTAACGTTCACAATTTCTCCTTCTGTCCACTGATTGGCCTGTCAAAAAATCAACTGTAGATAATCCATGTTGAAGGGAGAAAGCTCAGGCTCTGTGCTGGAGGTGAGAATTTTTTTTTTCTAGCAGAATTAGACATGAAGGCAATGGGTGTCAGTCTGTTTGTGAGCTAGTTTAGTGTTATCCCAAGAGAACGTCCTCCAGGAGCTCATTGACTCATTCAGGGTGTAAAGCTCTGCAGACCTTACCTGCACTAAGGTCAGAGGTCATAATTCAACAGTAAGAGAGAAACTGGGCAACATAGCCTCTATGGGTTAGTTCCAAGGTCACATGAACCAAAAACGTAGTTTTGATGACCACCAAGACTTTGGCGGCCAATACAAGACATTAGTACAAGACAGATTTTGAACATCTGCCGAATGTTCAGTACAAGACAGTAGTCTCTCTCTTTTTTTTTAATCATCCTTCCACAAACTTGGTGGTGTTTCCTGAAGATCCATTCCTTACAACAGTTACTGATTTAACAGTCATTAGTTCTGTTTTTGCTACAGTGTATCATAGTCCATATTATAACATTTAAATTAGGGCTGAAAATCTGTAGTTGTGATACTGCTGTGGAAAATTGTGTTATTGATTACTTTTGATCCCGATTCTTTGGTCCTTTCCTTTCTTTGGCATTGGTCTGAGCTTTAGTATCTAAGGCACAGAAAAGTGATTTGGAGATATGAGGTCAATGCAACTGGGCAGACGTGTTATCAATATGCAACGTGGGAAGACATGACTGTTTATGGCCCACCAGATAAGGCATCCAAGTAATCCTTTTGCCGCTGTGATTAATCTGCACACTAATATCGTGATGATCACTGTGATTTCATATGTTGTTCAGTAATAATTTGGTTCTGGTTTGTGTCTGGGCCCAGGTGATCTGGGTTGGTTCTGAATAGGCCTGCCACAATAACAAATTTTGCTGGATGATAAATCATCCCAGTAATGAGGATACTTTCAATACTTGAAAGTTTATTGAACTTTCAAGTATCAATAAACTTAAATTTCTAATGAACATTTAACATTGGAACCGAAAGACATTTTTAAATACCCAAAATAAACAAAACAGGGCAAATTGAAAAGTGTCAACTGTCACCCAGTTCTTGGAAGAGGAAAAAAGAGAAAAGATTTGATGCAAATAGATATTGAGAGTTTTAATTTAGCATTTGATAAATTGATTTATTGATTATTGTGAAAGGTCTAGGTTAGGTCTGGTCTGGGCCGTCTTATGCAGTGGATCTGAATCTGGCCTTTGAGAGTATTTCCGAAAGCAGATGCTGTTTAATGCTTGGGCGCTGCAGAAGCCTTTAACCTGACTCACAGGTGAGTTCAAATTTGATGTCAAGACTGTAGCTTCTCAAATAATCTGATGTGAACTTTGATTCTTGTGATAGAAACCAGACTGTCGGACTGTGGACCCTGTAGTGCACTATGTTGGCTGTTTTCCCGTTGCTGTTCCTTTTTATTTCCTCGATGTGCCCCCAAACCCCATCCCTAACCCACCTCACCTATCAGTTGTTTTATTGGTCAGTGTGTGTATAACATGTAATAAACACCGTAATTATTGATATAGAAAGTGGGAACACCTTTTGCCCCTGACTGCTAGACTTCAAACTTCAGAGGGTTGAGTTGTTTCTGTAGAGGGATTGTTAAGGGGCGTGGCCTCGTCACCCTCAAAATCTAAAATGCAGTACATTTTTTTCTGGGTTTCACTTGAAAACAAAGTCAAGGAGCTGCACTGCTAAATCCATTCACAAATGTGTTTTTTTTTTCTCAGTTGATTTACTATTTAATTCCATAGTAGCTAGGTACTGTGTATTTTGAACTTTTCCACTATTCGATTTGATTTATTTGATTAATTACAGACATGTCCTAACCATTGTGTCAAGCATAGATACATTGACACTAGTCCCATACACATAAACGTATACGCATACACACAGAATTAAACATATATAAAAAAATAAAATAAAAAGAACCTCTTGTAAATATATACATTTACACACACATACATATATGTTAAATATTTAACATTTAACAGCAAATGTTAGGCATGTCTCTTTAGCTATTAACTGGTGCTTGATGGCAGTCAGTATATATTATGCAAGTTTTTTTTCTAACAGAAGGAAAATGGTGTATTTCTCATTTAAAATATTAGTAGGATCAAAATATTAAAACTGTAATGCCTAGTATACTGTGGAAATTAAAATCCCTAACGATATTGGTTAACTTGGCATGTATGTAATAGTATGATGTCTTGTAGTATTAACTAAAAAAAAAAACTTTATCATGCTCTGAAAAGGAAAAGTAGTGATTTGTGAAAGTGATGTCAGGAGTCCTTTAAAAATCAGATTTTTGATTTCAGTGAGTTTTCATCCTGGTAAAATTGAGGTTAAATAAAACAAATCACATTGATTATTGCAGTCATAATAATGTGGAGTACCTGGCAGTTGGTGGGGGAGGGTGAGCATGCTGCTACTTGCTTCAAACAGCAAGTAGCACCAAATCAGAGGTCGCGCTAGACTGACAGAGACTTTGGTTCTCTGTCAGTTTGACCGACAGCATTGGGGGAAAAAAAACGGTCTTGTACTATTTTTACCCGTCAAATTATAATCATACTAACATATGTTATTTAGCCGCATTTTTATGCGGTTTAGTTAATATTCACCAAGTTGAAACATGAATCCAGATCCCATCACACATCAAACAGATAAACGCATCGAACCTTTTCTCCGTGGCCCCAATAACTTATAATAAATGAAATTAAACGGCTCCACTCAAATTACAAGCACTTCACCTGCTGCGGTCTGAGCGCACAGCTTCACAATTTCCCGCTGGTCTGCATCTGCAGAGAAATCTACACTTGTTCATCAGTCAGTTGAATCTGTCTGATCCAAACCGATCAATTGAACTCTGCGAGATTTATACCCTGTACGGTTGGGCATGCGCTTTTACCAGGATCTTTTTGCGTAGTTTCTCCGAAATGGACAGATGTTACATCTGCCCCTCTTCTGAGAGTTGCTCTCCTTCTGGGCGTGGGAGGGTAACGTCTTCAGCGCCATTTGTTAAATCCACAGGGTGAGTTAACTCTTCAACACTCTATCAGCTCCCGGTCAGACAGTCGCATTTAGCTCAGTGTCCATGAGATGATATTCAGAAAGTATTTTCTTTTATTGATTTTTGTTGCCTCTTCGATGAGCTCTGCGTAAAGTTTGTAATGTGTGGGTCAAGGGTATTAGCTATAACCTGTCAAATGACGGATGGGCTTAAAATTTTCCTTGCGTTTAAAAAATATGGAAATATTGCGTTAATGCGACCTGTAAGCCATATATAATTCTAAATGGTAAAATCTGCTCCTGAAGTTTGAGACGTTTCCACTTCTACACGTATGCTGCTGTTGTGGAACAGCTTTATGGCACTTTGTAAAGTCTGTCTTTCTTAGTGTATTGACAATGCTGTACCAAATACATTAAATATACATTGGATCAAGTAAGCTACATTTGTATTTTTAATGATCATAGTATTAATTTAGAGGTTAGTTTGGAATTCTTTTCATTCAATGAAAAAGTTTGAGTGAAAGCGAGATCACATCTCAGAAAAGATAAAACAGTGCAAAAAGAAAAAAAATACTTAAAAGAAGCAGCAAGGATCTGCTTCAACAGTCTTTAAAGGTACATCTTAAAAAATAGAATATCAAAGTATTTTTTGTCGCTCACTTCAGAAAGTAAAACTAAGAATGAAATATTTAAAAAAAAATTTGATAATTGTTTAAAGATGAGGAAAAACCCAAATTTGGTGACTCAAATGATTTTGAAGGAGTTAAATATTGCAAAGTCATGGTGTCACACCCTAATCAGCTGATTACCTTTAAACACCTGAAGAGGTTTTCTGACAAACTGATGCTCTGTCAGGGTCAACAGTAAGACTGGACAGGGGTCCAGAAAACAGTCAGCGACGTGTCCAGAAGGACAGCAAGTGACAAAAAAATAGCTGAGTGGAAGGAAACAGTTGATATGAAAAGTGTTCCAGAAAAAGGAATTACTGCAACCTGAGAGGATTGTTAAACAGAATCCACGTTCTGCTGGCATCTCTAACCCATCAAAGTATTGTCAAATTCAAGAAATGTTAAATTTTTAAAGATACATTTCCAGTTGGGGAACAGAATCTTGTAGAACGAGCCCACAACTCTGAAACACAAGTCTTCTACAAGTAACCCTAAAAACATTGAAAAAAACGCTCTGTGATTCTGTTTTAGAAATTGGCTCATAGGCTAAAACTTGCAGTTTCAGCCTATGGGTAGAAGTGATGCCAAGGTGAATGAGGGAAACGGAATAAATGTTTTGTTTAGGTCATCTAAAATACCTTAGCTTGCTTGCATGGGTTTTGTCATCCAAGATATTTACTTTGACTTGTCAGGAGCCAAATTCTGTGTAAGGGTGGCGTGAGCACTGCCTGTGTAATCAAAAAAAAAGTGCTTCTTGTTCTGCTCCTGGCTGCCTGTCAGACTCTCCCTGTCCGTCATTTCTTGGGTTATCCGTCTCGCTGTGTCTTTGTTGATGTCAAGTTAATATATTACCTGTGAATTACGTCGAACTATACAGAAAATTGGAAATATCGAGACTAATGTGAACAGCGACGGCAAATGTGAAAACAGCCAAGAATGAATGAGTCCGTAAAGTTGTGCAGCTAAATTGTAATTATTTATATATCTGTGCAGCAGCCATCTGAGTTTTGGAGCAGCAGGAGAAGCGCTGTGCGCTGCCCTCTGACACCAAACACAGGGCCGCAACGCACAACTTGGAGGCTGGGGGCAGGGATGGGGACTTTAAAATCTTTCTTAGTTTTCCAGACAACAGTGGAGCACACAAAAACACACAAATTCCTAAGTTTTTTTATTTTATTTTTTTTTACTGTTGTAACCATTAAAAAAATCTCCTCTTCAGTTCAACCTTATAAGTGGAGATATATTGTTATAAAATAACTTGCAAGTAAGTATTGGGAAAGATCAATGGCATTTTCACAGGTGGTGGAGTGTTGTTGTTGTTAGCAGCTGCTGAAAGTAACTAAAAAAGTTACTTTTAATGTAACTTAGTTACTTTCCAAATCAAGTAGTCAGTAATCTAAGTTACTTTTTCAAGGAGTAATCAGTAATCTGATTAAAGATACTTTTTCAAAGTAACTGTGCCTGAGGGTTAAAAGTATTCAGGGTGTCTGTGTCTGTAAATGGGACAAAGTTCTCCTAGTTCCACAGGAGATAAATTAAAAAGTATGATTAAATGGTGTGTGTAGTTTAGTGATGAATATTACACTTCATGTGACTAATTTCCTAAAGAGATGCAGCATAAATGGGAATATATTTGTTTGTGAGGCTATGACAGCAGTATCATTCAGTCACAGACATAATACATTGTTATTATCACTTATCATTATCACAATAGTAGTACAAAAAATCTACAAAAAAAAAAACTTCAAGTCTATGTTCTCCACCTGTACTGTCTGTCAGCCAAACCTTTCCACCATGTTTGATGTATTCTCATGTGCTCAGCCAGTGATGCTTTTTTTGTGTTTTCTTGCGTTTGCCAATCAGTTTTTGTTTTCCAGTGACATGAGGACAGAACGACCGTATTGGCTGCTGCAGGTTCCATTCTGTCTGTGGCCTTTGTGCTCAGATCTTAGTGTAGGAAGAGCTGTGCAAAGTGCAACTGAAGTGCCAGTAAAGTTTTATAGTATTCAAAGAAAGTTTATGAAGCACCATAACTATGGTTTCTGTAAGCTACACTTGATTAACGGTAAATTATTAACTGGAAATCATTAAGTCAAATCAAAGCTTTCTTTTTGAACACTCTCGATCTAGTTAACCCATATTGGAGCAACACAAGGCATTCATTTTATGAAATTTAATGTGGTACCGGCCTATTTCTTAATACAGTGTTTTGGTTTTGGGGACTAACTGGTCATCAGTCTAGGAAGTGGAGTTTTTTTATTTGATTGTCTTCTCTTCATATCGCATGTTTCCTTGGAGTTTGCAGCATCTTCAGTCAATGACCTACGTAAAGGTCACGGACTTTTTACGTCCTATCAGGGTATATTTGTAATTGCTGCTAACATTTTCCAACATATTTTGAACACATTAGATTTATTCTACATTTAGACAAAACACAAGTTATTCTAGATTTAAACATCTGTAGCTTTAGGACCTCATCACCTTGCGGCATTTCAGTTACACAATTTAACCTTTTTTTGCACATTCTTCCAGCTTGGTGAATCTTGTCTACATGCATCTTTAAGGCGTGTTCAGTGTGTGTGTTCTTGATAACGTTCATGTCAGGAAAGGCTTATTCACTGAGATTTCTTTTACCAAAACGGCAACCAACAGTCACCCTCACACAGCTCATCAGTCACCCAAAGAACATAAACGGATAAGATGTGCTTCCTCTATAGAGTGAAGAGCTCCTTTAATATGTGACGGCTGCTGCTCCTCTGCACTAAAAGGGCTCCACCTAAGAGGTTTTCCTTGCCTTGCTGCCCTTTTATTTCTTTCTGTTTTTTATGAATGTTGTTGGGGAAAGGAGTCTGTCTGTTCAGGAAACTCCATCGCACATTTTACAGCAGATATTGCCAGATTCAATCTTTTCACATTCCCAGATTCCTGTCTGGAGAAAAGCTTTGGGCCCACTATCGAACTGATTTTTCATGTAGCTGTAGTTTAACACAGATTTTAAATGTTTGCCTTTATCTACTTACAGTAAGGTGTAATCTTGCGTTGGAAATGTAACTTCCTGTCAGTGAACGTAAAGATGAAATGTGAATGAAAACTATGGATGAGAATATAATAGGAACACTCTTTATTGTCCTGAAAAGGGAAAATTCAGGTGCAACATCAAATATGTAACCTCCCGCTCCCGTGTCTCCCAGCAGGGCTATGTCCTCGGCACCCACCTCATCACCGTCGGTGGACAAAGTGGACGGATTTTCTCGGAAGTCTGTAAGGAAGGCCAAGCAGAAGCGATCACAGAGTTCGTCCCAGTTCCGCTCTCAAGGCAAACCCATTGAGCTCACGCCTTTGCCACTGCTCAAAGGTGAGAATGACCATGTGTCAATGTTAAGCTGAAAACATTTGCTGCAATTAATAAATTGCAGCAAATTCTCCATTTATCTAGAGCTAGCTATTAAAACCAAGTTCTTCTGTTTAAAATTGCTTGCAAAAATAGCTCTGAGAAGGCCTGATGTAAATGGCTTTCTGTCTTCTCAGATATAGTCTGATTGAAGTCACCAGCAAACAAACACAGTATAATGTGTGTAATAATGTAATAAGCATTATTACACATGCTTATTGAAAGTCATTTAAGGGCTAACTCGCACATGGACTGTAAAAACTGTTCATTGGTAATCTTTTCTGTTTCTGTTGTAGTCCCAAACCTCCAGCAGTGTGGAACTTTTATCGCCCATCTTTCTCTGAAGTGTGTTGTGTCACTGCAATAACTGACATAATGTGATTGTTGGGAGTCGGAACTCTGAAAACCAAAATGTTGTATCAATCTCATGTGGTGTCATCAAAATTGTTGGGAATCACAATTTGCCTCAATATTTGGCTTCTGTAATTATTAATTGGATCCAATAATTATTTGTTAAATCATTAATAAAATTAAATATTGATGGAATTGGGGCACCATCCTGTATCTCTGGAGTCATATGCCGAAATTAGTCTCTCATGCAGCATTAAATTTAGACAGAAGAAACTCTTCAAACAACAAGGAATGATCACTGACACACTTATTTCTAATTAAGTCTGAGAACAAAACAGCCCAACTTTACAGATGAATTATTCTGTTAATATCTTCTTTCCTGAACTACTGGCAAGGAATTTAGTTACTCACAAAAGACAAAAAGGAATATACTAATTAAACCAGAAAACAGAGAAAAAAATCTGATTTACAGAACTTTAAAAGCATTACAACAGTTTTATAGAACAGAGGGAGGGAGCATCAAGTCCAAAGAAAAAGGTGAGGAGGTCAGGTCACTGTCCAGACTCAGACCTGACCACCACATTGAGACAGTAGCTCATAAAACTCAACTCACTTTTGAGCTGATTGTCAAAGTAGGTGTGGACGATATTACCTACCCCAACTTTAATATCACAATAAATTTTTAAACAAGTCAATAAAGATAGCGCAGACGGTATTCCACATTTTCTTTTTTTTCTTTTGTTTTGTGGAGGGACATTTGTATATACGTTTTTTTTTTTTTTTTTTTTTTTTTTTTTTTACTTTATAAAGTCACTACATTAAAAAAGAATTTTACAAAATCACACGGTGTTTAATGAGTCAAAGAGAATGCATAAATGAAAATATAAGATAACAAAAACAGTCTGAAATCAGCTATGCAATGGAAATAAAAATACTTAAATATACAAATTAAACAAATGGTTGTGGTTCAACAGAACATTAGTCTTACGAGATGTTAAAGTGTTTTCCCCTCATGTTTTCTTAAATGCAAACATTCTGTGCAAACCAAAAAATCTTTTTTAATGCAAAAGAAAATCTTCCTTTTAATTAAGAATGCTTAACACCAAAATATGTCGCATAAAAAAACTCTGCAAACAGTTCAAGCTTGAGCACATTTCCTAATAATCTGGAACTTTGTTCATTTTCATTTCTTTGATTTGTCATGGACATCTCCAGTGAGGTAGTGACCGTCGGTCAGTATTTTTTGATTTAGTTTTCTGTTCCCCTCCTATATTCACCCTCTGTCTTTTTCTGCATCACCTTTTTTGTTTTTTTTTACCAACTATGAGCAAAGTTTGATCTATTTTTAAAAAAAAGAAATATCTTGATTCAGGACACAGAGCAATAAGGACCTTCACCTCTTGCTTCCACTGATTTATTTAAATGTTCAGGAGTTGGCAGACTTGACTAGCTGCAGCTACCTAGCTTCTTTGCTATGTTTCTCCGTCTTATCCTTGCGCCTCCAGTCAACCAGTTCTGACAAAATGTTCAGGACATATTTCTCCTGTTTCATTTATCCTGGTGGACCTGAGCCTTGCGCTAAGCTTCGGGTTATTTGTTTTTGGGAAGACCTCTGTGTTTCAGAAAGTCTTTTTTGCTTTGGCTGATTGGTTTATTCTTTGTGTTGAAAGGAGAGGTGAGCAGATGCAGAACTGATTTATATGTAATTGGGTAACAGTGAGTATGGGAAGCTACTGCCTCAAGCTACTTTATATTTTTACCTCATTGCAGATATTTGCTAATTCTGTTAAATTCAGTTGAGTTCAGACTGTAAACCAGCTGACTAGTTCCTGCTTTTGTTTCATGGTGGTTGGCAAACAACCATATGAAGCTTTACCACACATCGTCTCTTCAGCAGTAACACTTTCAGCCATGTTTCACCTTTACAACTTTAACACCACTGCATGGGTGATGGCGGTGTGACCTATTTACACCATGAAGTTAGCATAAATTGTAAAAGAAAAAAAAACATTCCATTTTTCCATATTTCCACTGCAAAAAAACATTCCATGCTTTTCTAGTGGGGATCGGATCTTATCTGATCAGGACTGAGTGTTTTGTTTTTTGAAGGGGAGAGTTTTGGCAGTGATGCCTCCACCAGCACAAGGAAGGCTTAGGAATTAGTTCTAATCAGTTTGTGAATTAAAAATGTTATCTGATGTGAAGTCTATGGAAAATGTTGTGACCGCTGCCCGGTAAGAAGTGGTGTGAAATAAACAAAGCTTGATCACAATAAGATAGCGATAGAATATCGCGTCAAAAAAGTCAAGCAGGAGTCCTCACTTCTCTTCAGCATGTTGCTTCTGATGCTCCTTATAACCTGACTGTGCTCTGGGCTTGAAGCAATGTAATTACAATAATAAATGCAATGAGAAGCTGTGGATTGCAGTCAATAAACAGTTTAATAAGGGGCAAAGTGCTCATTTCCCAGCAGCAGAGTCTGTGTTTTCCATTCTACCTTTTATTTACCCTGAGTTATCATAAGCTGACCAGCTCACTGTTTATGGTCTGCCCTGTGTTCTCTTCTCTGCTCATATCTGTTACTATAGTTGTCAGTTGAGCATACTTTTAGCGAAGAGATGAATTATGGGATTGATTTTCTAATTTTATGGATGATTGATTGGATAAATAGTTAGGTCATTGAATGTAACTACTTGCATCATATGTGGGTATTTAAGAGGATGTGCGTAAAACAAAAACTCCAAATTATAATGCCTTTCAAAAGTATTTAATCTGAAGACATATCCTTTATTCCAAAAGGAGTGTAAATATTGTAACCAATACAGATTTCTTCAGGGTTGTTAATCACGATGCTGTAGGCCAGACCTCCTGTAGAGGTCAGTATTACAGAGAGTCTGAAGAAGCCTCTAACTGAAGAAACTCTGATGCGGCTGATGATAAAGAACAACGATCTCCAGAGGTTCCAGAACAGAACCAGCCTTTTTATCAAATTGTTTAGGAGTAGGCCAGGGGGGCAGAATAGGAGGATGCTGAGTTAGTTCCTGAACTGAACTTGTTAGTCTCCCATCTGGAGACTAGCGGCACATGTGGCAGCATGTATGCAGCATGTTGCAGTTACTTCTGCTTGTCTTTTCTCTTTTTTACTTTGTATTTTTACGACTTTTAAATTTTGACTACATAATTTTATTTTTCAATGCTACAAGAAGCTCAATTTTCAACAACCTTTTTTTTCTTATTTGTTGAGATGCTTTGTTTTTTTGTTTTTTTTGCTGTGCTGGGCAAAACAATTTTGCTGCATTGTCTACAGCAGGGATGAGCTGATTGGATGGAGCCGGCCGGCGATAGAATTCCCCTTGGATGTCTGGGGAACACCTTGAGGTTCTCCAGACAAAGGAGAGCAATAAGAAAGAAACAACAAAGGTTTATGGAGAAGAGAAGATACAAGCTGTTTCTCCGCTCCTTTACCATGGGCAACGTAAGATCAATGGTTAACAATATGGAGGAATTAACAGGGCTGGTCAGGAGACTGAATGAGTACTGGTGTTTTTATAGAGACATTCCTGACGCCAGTGTCTCCATCGAGGGCTTACAGGACTGTTCTGGGCCAACAGAACAGTCTAACACAGGGAGCGGTCAGCTCAAAGAACGGGGTTTGTTGTTCTAATAAACAACCAGAGGGAGGAGCATAGACTTAAGTTTACCATAAAATAAACCAAAGTTTGCTGCTACAAAATAAACTTTTTATCCCCATTTAGTGTGGTGTCAAAATATTGCCAAGATGAGCTATGGTCTCTCTGCACTCATCACCTGAGAAACGGCTTTGCTCAGTACAAAGTTCTCAAAAATGTGAGCTCTATTTAAGTGACTAAAACCCTCTGCTCATCTAAAATGAGGGTTTTCATCTTCCATCTTCTAAAGGGCCCAGCATTGTCAGATGGAAGTCCCACTGCCAAAGTGCGGTCACATGGTTTTCAGATGTTAGTTTTCGCACAGACCTTTCAGAGCCCACAAGACTGAGCAAGCCAAGTGTCCCCTCCCGCTGCAGTAACGTCATGATGTACTTTTGAGTGATGTACAACAGAATTAGTAATCATGGCAGCGAGTAACAACTATTATGAGTTCTCTAGTTTGGAGGAGGAGGAAATCATGATTGTTAGGCTGAAAAATCTAATTTTGTTTTCCCCTCATCATAAAAAAAAGATAAAAGCTAAGGCTTTGTTGAGCAGTTTCCTCACTTAATTGGACCAGAACTGAGCAGAAGGAGTTGCATCTTCACGGCCTCAGACAATAGCTTCTTAAAGTCTGATCTCTGACTGAAAAACTTGTTCTGACCTACCTTTCACTGGTAGTCAGAACAGCAGGTCAAGAAAGCTGAGTAGTGCTGCTTTCCACATAAATACTCATGAAATTCTGACCAACCACACAATAGGTTCACATGGAACCGGGGATGAAAAGTTCATCAGTGGTATTGTGACAAGAAGCGCCAAAGGACATGAGGCTGAGATGAAAATGACACGATTTTTGTCACGCAGCTGCAGCAGTGAGAACAGATTTTGGCAGTTCAGCTTGACTCTGCAGAGCCGTTAAGGCCACGCCTTCCCTGTTGTGGGCCCATATTGTTGTTTGGCTGGTGTTGTCAGGATTTCCCTACAGATTTGGTGTCTACACGCTTGCATTCATGTAGGAGGGCAGATCTGTTTCCAAATTCACTGTGCAACAAGCTTTAAAAAAAAAATGAGGAGCTAAAATAGGTACACAATGCTGCCCAGCCTCGCTTTCTCTCCAGCTCTGTGTGGCCAATGAAGACCACCGACATGCTGCCGTCTTCCCCACCATGTCCGTCCTCCCTTCAAGAGAAACCCGATCCATGTGGTGTCTCTTTACATTTTTCCAACTCCACTCGCCACAAACAAGTCATCAGAGGAGACTGGATTATTTAAGCCTCTTGCCCATATTTTGCACAAATTAATTCCCACGGTCACATTTATGACTGTCTGTTTCAGCTAACCCTACTTGAGGAAGGAAATCTGATTAAGTGAGTTACAGTTTTCATTGAAGGAGTCTTGTGAACATGTAGCTGCCAGCATAGCATGGTGTGTTAAAGTTAGCCTCTGCTGTCAGGAACTGTCTTCTACCAGACAACCCTGTCTGTCTCTTATGTGTGCAAAGGTGAACTTGAAAAGGACTAATGGAAGACAGCTGCTTTTTATAAGCATTTAGAAGGAAAGAGCTGGCTTAAGTCTGAGTGGTGCATTTGATCATCATTCCTGTCTGGGAAGGTTTGGGTTTGGAGCAGAGCATGTGTAATAAGACTGTCATCTTCATCTTGCAAGCAACTAAACGTTAGCTAAAATTTTAGGTAGTTATGACCCAGGTATATTAATTCATTGCTTCTTTAATCATTGTTACAGTAACAATGTTTAAGTTCATGAAACAGGCTTGTTGCTTGTTCAACCACTTAAAATCAGTGCTTTCCTCCTACTGTAACTTCTATTGGTTTTTTCATCAAAGTGTAAATTTAACTAAAATTTGACTCAAAGGATTTAAAGATAAACCCTGCTGTCTGAGATTCAGTTGGGTAACTTAAACGTCTGAGTCACACGCCAGAGTTGACAGACCTTGCTAGGGTTATTTGGCAAGTTGAACATAAAAAAAGTTACCTTGAGTTGTTTATGTATTGGCTTTGATCCATAATAAAAACTTTTAAAGGGATCTTAAAATTTTGCACAAATTACCTTTGTGTATTTCTCACTTGTCAAATATGCAATTATAAGCCTATTTTTGACATTTGCTTAGAAATGATCTTCCCAAAATGAATTCAGCACATCTAAGCAGCTGTGAGGTTTGCTTGAATGATGTCTAATAAAGCTCCCGCTCACACACAGGTTACCCCAGAGGAGTAACACTCGGTACGTTTGTTACGAGGTTAGAGTAAACTACACACAATGGAAAGTCGAAGCTAATCTTTCGTCTCAAAATTAAGTACACATTAAATTATTAGTTTTTAAATAACATAGCAACCCAAAACTTGTACTTCAAAGTGCACAAACTGCCTATTAAGTCTCGCAAATATGATGCTGAAAAAAGTCCCTTTCACATGAGTTCCACAAACACTGAAGCACAAACTCTCCATTATGGATCACTTTGTCCATCCAGACTACACAATTCACAGATCATGGACTTTGAGGTTGTAGCTCATAGTCCTGGGATTGTGAAATCAAAGGGATGAGACTTAAAATTAGCAACCTTCATTAGAATAGGATAGAAACGGCCTGTATTGTTCTGCTAAGGACAAACGCCGGTGTAACAGCAGCAACAAATATAATAGTTCACATAGAAAGTTGTTAGTTTTAAAAGAATATATTAAAAAAAAGGAATGATTATAATAATATACTGTGTTCCAGTATTCCTCCACACGGTGCAGAAACATATTTTTTTAAATACAAGTAAATATGCAATGTTAAGTTGTCAGGAAATGTAAAAATATTGTGGGTTATTATGTTACTGGAAGCCATTGTTAACAATGCTTAAACACACAACTATGGTATTAAAAACAATAAACCAAAACATACTATTAAAATAAACATAAATTTTTGCACATCTGTTAAATCCCAATTAGGTAATCAGTCTGTGGAAACACTGCTGAACAAATGCTGGTCACATGTAGAGCCGACCCATGGCAGAAATGAATTAAGCAGATGCTTAAGGGCCCCCAGATATGAAGGGGCCCCATAAAGGCTAACATTTTAACACAGACCACAGATATAGAATTTTAACATTTGTTTATTTAGAATGTCAATGCTGTTAAATTTGATTTAGTGGTTTCAGTGGGGACAAATTAACAGATTTTAAATAGTCTAACATTTCAATTTAAGATTTCAAGGAACTGGTAAGTTTACTTTGGAAAAATTCAAAGAGCAATGTTCGTAGTTGCACTATGTTACCATAGCTACAATTTGATGCTATGAGTTTAATTTTTGAGTCTGAGCTCTGTTTGTTCTAATATATATTTATAAATATATATTTGTATATCTCAGCAAGTTACTATTGTCACTGATTGCTTTTAAGGTTGGCTAATTAAACTAGAACCCCTCTACTAGATTCCATTAACTCTTTGTTGAAATGCTGTTAGTGGTGCTGATAACAAATATTCTGCTTGGGCTTCATAGAACCTTGGACTGACTTGTGCATTTACACTACGCTGCCAAAAATATTTGCTCACCCATCCAAATGATTGGAATGAGGTATTCCAATCATTTCCATGGCCACAGGTGTGTAAATTGAAGCACACAGACATGCAGACTGTTTTTACAAACATTTGTGAAAGAATGGTTTGTATCAGTGAATTCCAGTGTGATAGGATGCTACCTGTGCAACAAATTCAGTCATGAAATTTCCTCACTCCTAAATATTCCACAGTCAACTGTTAGCTGTATTATAAGAAAATCAGTGTTTGGGAAGGACATGCAGTATTATATACCCATGTAAGTTGGGAATGTAGGAGCAGGGGATGATGTAACCAACGTGAGAGCGGAGGGGGCACAATATGGAACATTTACAGGAAAATAATAATACGGCAGCACAGCGAGACCAACCATCTTTTTGAAGATGGTTGGTCAGGAGGTAGAAGTTCATACTCCAACTGGTGGGTTGCTGGTTTGTGCTCCTGTTCCATTTGTCTTAGTTGCTGTGTACTTGGGCAACACACTCCACCCACCTTCCCTGCTGATTCTGGTGGATGGAGAATTCGCCTGTGCATGGCAGCCTCACATCTGTCAGACTGTCCAAGGGCAGCAGTGGCTTCTATCCAGTAGCTTGCCACCATCAGTGTGTGAATGTATGCTTTGGGGTCTTGATGAACTGCTAGACAAGTACAGGCCATTTTTCATTTAAACTGAGATGTCTAGTAAAGATCAGAAAGGACCAAAATGTCCACTGTCATCTTAGTGTAGGGAACATGTCTGTGTTTTCCCTTTTACTGGTAATTATGTGAATCCCAATCTCTTTCCAGTAAAACGGCAACGCTGCTGGTGTTTTGCTAGGAACACACTGGAGCAGTTGGCAAGTGAGCTGGAGTAAAGGGCAGGTACCTCTGACTTCAGTGTTGGGGATTCCCGCAATGTGAGATGTGCAGCTGTCTTAGCACCTGCAGCTGGAATGCCAGAGGCTGTATGTGAGTGGACCCTTCCAGATGATCATTGCACCTCGATTCCAAAACAGATTTTGCATTTAAAAATATTAAAGAGGTGCATGTTCTCACTAGAATTATGGAAATGGTTCTGTAACTCAAGACAGTAAACTATAAAATATCTTTGTTAAAAGGAGGGTTGGGGGGGCAGTTATGTAAAATCGACTTTTTTGAGCTTTTCATCGTGTTCTGTTATTCCTAAAACATGCCCTTAGTGTTGCTTTTTTCCTGCATGTGTGGGGAATCCTTTAATTTCCCATGGCAACCATTCAGGGGTGCCTTTTGGCTTGCTCTCACAAAGCACCTTTCCTTCAAAATATATAAGGCACTTTGACTTACCTTGTTGCTGAATGTGTGCTTTACAGATTGAATCTGCTTGCCTTCACTTGTATTCAAGATCCACTGACATCATTTTTTTTTTCAGGTTGTTCTATGAAGGTGACACAAAAGCGATTCTTCCAGGGGTTACTGGGTTTTATTTATCTTACTAAGATTAGCTATGCTAAGGTGTTTCTTAGTTATTTTGGTGAAATGGGTAGACACATTAAGGCAAAACCTGGTGAACAGAAAATGTCGGACCTTCCTGAGGACCATCTATTTCCAGATCTACCTCCTTTTAGTCATGTTGGCATTGACTACTTCGGTCCTATTGACGTAAAACAGGGACGGTCTTAGGTGAAACGATGGGGGGTCATATTCACCTGTCTGGTGAATCGAGCTATCCATCTTGAGATTGCAAATTTCTAACCACATACTCATGCATAAATACTAGACGCAGATTCATCTGAAGTATTAAGAGAGCTAAATCATTAGGAGAGGGAATAAAATGGAGTTTTAACCCTCATTTTAGAGCTCACCATGGTGGAGTCTGGGAAGAAGAATCCTCACATCTGTTCTAAAGAAACAAACACTGGATGATGAAACCCTATCAACAGCACTATGTGAATACATTTAGGACAGTATTGGCCTGTCCTAAATGACAGGCCAATAACTTCAGTGTCAAACGGCCTCAATGACTTAGAACCACTAACACCAAACTCCAGCTGAAAGGAAAAGCAACAATACCACCAGAAAGCAGAAAACAGATGAATATTCAAGAAGAAGATGGAGATTAGTAGCTTGCCAATCTTTGCCAGACGGTGAATAAGGAAGTATCTCCCACTCATGCAAGAACGAAACAAGAGGATCAGCAAAAAAAGGACCTTCAGGCTTGGAGATATGGTTGTTATGGTGGATAACTTAGCACCTAGGAGCGCAAGGACAATGGGCCGTGTTATGAAGACTTTTTCTGACACCAAAGGCTTTGTTTAAAACCAAAGCCAATGTCATCCAGTGACCAATAGATAAACTCTGTCTTTTAATGGAGGAAACAGGATGAAAGAAAAGACTTTCTTATGCTTACTATGGGCTGCTTTAAGTATTAGGAATGTTGATAAGCTTTTAGATGGCATTGATGGACAAAAAGGTTATGAACATTGATTTCTGAAGATCATAATTAAATTTACGTTATGTTTTTGCTGGATATTAGGCTCCTATAAACATTATTTTTGTAATTGTCACTTTGCAAAGACTAACAATTAGGAGCAGGGATGTTGGAGCCTATTAGAATTAGATTATTATTTACTAAATTATTAAAGTTCCAAGGATATGATAATGGTAGATCTGCTATTTATTTTGCTTAGGCCCTCTTCCTTGTCAGTCAGCCTCCTGCTGTGATTAACAAGCAGAAGCAACTGCTGTGGTTTCCCTGATTGTTTGGTGAAGGAGTGAGAAGTGAAACTGTTTTTCTACCACAAAATTAACTTTATATTTAAATTTTGTATGAAATCAACTCAGAGAATATTTCTGTTATTTCTATAAGTAAAGAAAACACTTTTTTTTTTTTTTTTTAAACCAGAAACTCCTCAAGTTGAAAACGTCCTCATTAGAAACTCTTCTGGCATTTTTGTTTTTAGGAGCTTATTATGATGCAAGAGTAGCCACAATAGTGATTGATTGAAGACCAAACCACAATTGAAGAAAAACTGAATTAATTTCAAAACTTTTTTTTAGACCATAACATTGTATCTTTGCAGTACCACTGAGACAAGGTAGCAATGCTTAGCTTGATGCACAGCCTATCAGTGAAAACACATATCATTTGCATGGTGGTGGAGGGGTGATGATCTGGGACCTGGACACTTTGCTCTGAATTCCAAATTGTTCTAGAATCGAATCTGAGATCATCTGTCTTCTGATTGTTTTATCAATAAGTGTTAAGTTTTTGTCATTCAGGAAGTTGAATTTAAAGAGTGTTTATAGTGTTTCATCCAGATCTTTTTGTTGTGCTCCTTCATTTTAGCTCAGCCAGTTTGTTCCAAGATCATGAAGCGACAGGTCTGGAAGTGTTTTGGGATGAACTCTTTGCTGTCTTCAGTTCTTTGATTAATATAAGGTTAAACGACCTGTAGACAGGGGACTGTTGCGTATTTGCTGTTGCAAACATTGCAGCAGGTTCACACATTTGTTCATCTGCAACCATGATGTAAAAACAAGCACAGCTTCTTGACAGTTTGATGGCATTTAAAACAAAGTAGTGAAGTCTTCTCCTTGTTTGTTGTTTAGTGGGCTGAATGACCCTAATTCTTTAACTTTGTCTGCTTCTACACTCATCCTCTGTTTCTTCAGTTTCGTCTCACTGTTGCTTTTTGTGTTTTGTTTGTGCTTGCAGACGTTCCAGTACCAGAGCAGCCGGAACTGTTCTTAAAGAAGCTCCAACAGTGTTGTACTGTCTTTGACTTCATGGACACGCTGTCGGACCTCAAGATGAAAGAGTATAAGCGTTCAACGCTCAACGAGTTGGTGGATTATGTGACTATCAGCCGTGGCTACCTGACAGAACAGGCCTATCCAGAAGTTGTCAAAATGGTAAGCAGGTCAAACACACACTTCTGCTTAGTACCTAAAAGCACGCATGCCTTTGAGTTTCACAGTTTTTCTAGAACTCTTTTCTTATTGTTCCTTTCAGTAGCAGATTTCCTATAAAGTATCGGCTGGATAACAAGCACTGCTTCAATGACGTCACCCTGGCAGGCAGGGTTTCTTTTTTTCTGTGGAGGGTTGATTAAAGGAAAATTTAAAGCTTCTAAAACAAATGCTTAAATTATGGTCAAAATATAGAACTTTTAACTTATATGTTGGTTCATATATTTACATATTCAGGGGATTCAATGCCGAGAGCTAATATGGGTGATATCAAATCGCCCATTAATGTATGAATTGCCTATTGTATCATAAATACCCACAGCATTATAGGTCAGCCTAATTGTCAGATCAATTAGGCTGACATTACATATGTAGAATAATGATAATTGGAGAGGGAATAAAATAGTAGGCTAATCTACTGATTAGCCTACTATTATTATTAACGGTCATAATAATAAAGTCAGATAAACAAAAATAAAATGAGTCTCCTGTTTTGTCCTTATGTGGAGAACTTCTGACAAAAGAGCCTTTATTTTTTTACACTAATTTCTACCATTCCTTAAAGAAAAGAGGAAGTTTATTTAAAATTTAAAAAAAAAGGTTTTAATGTCGTCTCATAATCTCACACCTTAGTTTGAGCACACTCAAACATTTGCCACCCTAGTGTGAGATTATGAGACTACTGTTTAAGTGACATTCATTCAGAAAGCTATAGATCTGCTGATTATTTTTTACTTCAGTTATGTCAGACTTGAGAAGGTGAGTTTTCTTCTTCTGCTCCTCTGGCTAAATTTTCTCCAAAGCAAACTGCCATCACAGCGCCGTTGCAAACCCCAGCTGACTTTTTGATGGACAAAAATGTCTAGAGTCTATGCAATTATTTCTCTACATGTTTTACATGCAAGTTCATTATGAACTGTGCCACACTGCTACTTACCTGAAACACCTGAATTTGTCGATGTTCTTGGTCCTGACTTCTAAGTGTATCTCGACACTTGGTCCTATGGACCTTACCACAGGGGCCGCGTTTCATTGGCTGATGCCCATTCTACGTAGTAGCGCAGCTATCACGTGCGTGGCCGTCCCACAAACACAAGCTAATGTACATGCAGTAGTAAACACAAGCTAATGTAGCACCAGACTAAACTGTTACTCGTGTTAGCCACTCTAGCACCAAGTACAGTGTATCAGGCCTAAGCACACTCAAACATTTGCCAACAAACAACAGGAATCACCCACTGATTTCAAAAGTAACCTACAAAACAATGAATGCCCGACTTAACCAGCCTTGCAAGAACAATAAGCATCAGTGATCTTGTCCACAGCTATATTGATGCTATGTTTTCCTTATCGACCGAAAGCATTTTGCTGTGCCCAAAGGTGTTTGGCATCAAGGTGCTCAAACACCTTGATGCCATCTAAAAAAGATGACATGAACTTGTTGATTCCTCTGTCCATTGTTGTAGCTGATATTTGGTGAAAATCCGGCAGAAATGACGTGCTGACTGACTCTATCAGTCCAGGTGGAAGACGCCATGTTTACATAGACACAAGCACAGCGAGGCTTTGTTTGTGAGACTTGTGGCCACATGGGATTTTCTAGATCGGCTGTGGGCGGAGATTGGAAAGGTCCGTGGCCCCATGGCTCCCCTGCTCTGGCACCATTGTATTAAGTGTGTTGTGTATTAGGTACACAACACACTTTGTGTGTTTTAGGTGGAGATAGAATAATGAGAAGAATTATAATCTCTTAATTTTCATCAGAATTCTTGCTGCAGTACTGAAGGCTTTTAATTGTATTTTGTGAACTTCCTGATAGTAAAGTGTTCCAGTAGTCCAGCATTAAGGTAATACATGCATAGACTAATTTTTCCTGGATAAGACGTTATTTCTAATTTCAATATTTCAGAGGTGGAAGAAGGAAATCCTAGAAATTTGTTTAATATGAGATTTAAATGATATCTTGGTCAAAAATAATACTGAGATTTATGACACTGGAGACAGTGTTCCAAGTAGCCTTAGAATGTGAAGATTTTTCATGTAATGAAAAAGCTGGAATCTTTCAGACAGATGAGTTGTAAGCCGACTGGGTTTTCATTCCAACATAATTTCTTGGAAAACATTGTGATCAACTGGATCAAGATGATTCTTTTCTCATATAAGAATGCTTTTTACGCTTCCCATTTGTCTACTCCAGGTGTCTCATAACATATTCCGGACCCTTCCGCCCAGTGACAGCAATGAGTTTGACCCTGAGGAGGATGAGCCCACACTTGAGGCGTCTTGGCCACATTTACAGGTAAAAGATATGCATTGTCAAACAGAATGTCTTAATTTGTTTATAAAACTAAACTATTAAAAAATATGTTGAGAAAAGAATTCTGAGCTCAGCTTGTCCTTCTTGAATGCAAAGGAAACTTTCGTGATTTGTATTTTCTTCTAGTCTTTACGAACCTAACCAGTAGAATGACGCAAAAGGTGTGGGGTGGGGGTGGGGAGGTCCATTTGGCTCCTGTTCTGCTGTAGAAGCCTCCAGTTCTTTGTCTAGCATCTCATTAAATGCATTAAACTGCAGTGAGTTCGGTTGAGAGTTCTATGGTATGGAAAGTCCTTTTATTTCAAACCTTGCTGCTGGTAGCCTGCCTCCTCTAGTATGACCAGGAGAAAACCTTATTTTTATGCTCACAGCACCTGCTTAGATATGCTATGTGTAATGAGTTATCTTTATTTTCTTTCAAATCTTTTTCAGTTGGTTTATGAGTTCTTCATTCGGTTCTTGGAGAGTCAGGAATTCCAGCCCAGCATTGCCAAAAAGTACATAGACCAGAAGTTTGTCCTACAGGTGAGTTCCTGCTGCTGACTGTTCTACTTCTCTTCTCACTTCTACTGCTTACCAGTTGCTTCAGTGTCCTTTCTTCTTCACCACATCACTGCTTTTGTTCCCCTCAATCAGCTTTTGGAGTTGTTTGACAGCGAGGACCCTCGAGAAAGAGACTATCTGAAGACAGTCTTGCATAGAATCTACGGGAAATTCCTGGGGCTGAGGGCTTTTATACGAAAACAGATCAATAATATTTTTTTACGGTGAGTTTTCCTTGATGCATTTCTTTACTTCTAACATTCTCATCTGTCTCTGATTATTATATAATGCGATATTTTCAGTGTAAAAATATGCACTGCAGCTTTTTTTTTGTCGTCTAATAAATGAACACGTCTGCAGGGCAGAATACATCATTATCTCCATTTCTACTCAAAACCAGCAGAGCTCCAGAATTATCAGTCTGAGCAATCTGAAGGATAATGAACCATCAACATGTTGCAGCTGATCAATATGTTCTCTGAACACATGCTCCCTCTGAATCCTTCAATTACCAATGTTCTCAATCAGTTCTAAAGGGTTCCACAATTGCGCAGCTACCTATATATTTCACACCTTGATCACCTTAAGAATAATCAAACCTGATCTGTTTGGAGTTAATCTGCTGATCTGACTCCATTTTCTTTAACATACATTTCAGCGCACAGACTGATGCGAAGTTACATCTTTATGTGAAAAAACCTGAGGAAATTTAATATTCCTCAAGTTTAGGAATAAACCTGAGGAATAGGGTTATTCCTCAGGTTTAAGCCTCCTTAAACCTCGTCAGGTTTAAGGAGGTTAAACCTCCTCCTCCAACCCTTTTATTTTTGTTTTATTTATTTTGTGTCATATTGTCTGAGGATAACTTTGTTCAGTTTCATCATTCATCAAAGTTTGTTACTGTGCGCAAAGAAATTTGTGTGGCTGCTGCACATTTTTATGGCAGGTGCAGTTTATACATGAGGCCCTTGATGTTTACCTGTTTGCTGTGTTTTACTCTCCTTTCTCTAGTTTTGTTTATGAGACTGAACACTTCAATGGAGTGGCTGAGTTGCTGGAGATCTTGGGAAGGTATGTGGGAATCTGTAGTAAAGGTGGTTCTCTGTAAAGTGTACCAAACCCCTACATCAACTATTTTTGACAGATAAACTGTCATTTTATGTATGTTTAATTATATGCTCAACAACACACCCACTGAGAAGAAGACTCTAATTGTCAGCGACCAAAGTCAAATATTTACCACAGGCGACATCAACTCTTTCCTAAAACTGTTGCCTAAGGATAAGCCAACATTAATGTCATTAGTGCCAACTAGTTTGGTGCATTGGTCAGTTTGCTGAAACAATGTCAGATTCTGTCATTTTCTCTGATCCCCTGCCTGATCTGACCAGTGATGACGTATTTAGCCTGATGTTGTCATTCAACCGCTGGTTATCTAGCGGGTATCCTGAAAACAATGTGGGCCTGCTGATGTCCTATGGCTCATCAGCAGTCCCAGCCCAATACCAATCCCAGTCCCAGGCCCATTTCTGCAGCTTCTGATCTGAGCCTTCATGCTGCTGAGATTTGGAACCCAACTGTTCACACCACCTAAACACACATCCATCCTGACCTAAACTAAAGTTCACTCTGGCCTTTAAGGAACTTTTATTGCCTTTCTCGTTAATGAGTAATCAGAACCTCCATGCATCATGTTTGTTCTGGAACTGTAGCACAGAAGCGCGCACACACGCAAACATACACACACAGATATTTTTGCGTGACTATCTTTGTGGGGACTTTCCATTGACTTCCATTCATTTCTACAGCCTAGACCTAACCCTTATCCTAACCATACCCATTGTATACCTAACACTTACCCTAACAACAGGAGCTGGAGTCTAACAGAATAAATGCTATAACAAGTTGTTACATTGAGCCTATGATGACTATCAATATGTAATACTAAATCATAAGGGGGGAGTGAGAACTGCCTAAAATCTTAGTAGAGGCATGGTGGCTGATGGGAAGGGAAAGTCTGAAAAGATTTTTAATTTTTGATGATAAAACAGTTAAATGCTGATTAAAAAAACTCATAACTTGCATAGAACTAATCAACAAAGCTGATTAAAGGATGGTTGCTCCTCTCAATCTCAGCCTATATTTTGAGGAAAGTGAAAATATAATCAGTTGTCTCTGCGTTATGTGGCATTAGTCCTGCTGCTGCGTCCATCTGTCAGCTGCTGCATGTGTGCATTTAGTATTTCCCAGACTAAATGAGGCGCAAGGAGTAAATGAGTTCTTAGTGAAATTAGCAGGTCCTGAAAGAGTACTTTTAATACTTGCTAATTTCACTAAGCACTTCTTGGAAGAGGTTACATGGAAAATATTTTTCTTTAAAACAACAGGCTCCAACTAGTTTCTAGCTGTTTTCAGACAGATGGGTACCTGAAATTGTGTCTGTGAAACTTTTGTTTCAGCCGATCTATCTTGGTATTTCATTGTCGCACATCTTAGAATTTTGAGAAAAGCTGATTATTTTTCTTTCTTTCATATGAAAAGTTTAAGAATTGAATGAATGAGTATTATGTTTGTACTGAGCTTAGCTTAGTTTGTGTCATCTGAGACAGATTAAGAAATTTATATGGTAAATACAGTTTTATTTTCGGGGTTTACAGTTTTAGACTATAACCAGATTTAGTTGAAGTTTTTAATTTTCATATTGTGAACCTTTTAAAAATTCATATTACCTCTGCTCATTTCTAAGTAGATCATCTGTGTTTCAGTGTTTAATGGTACTTTTTGTCTCGTCTCTCTTCCTGCCAGTATAATCAATGGTTTTGCTTTGCCGCTGAAAGCAGAACATAAGCAGTTTCTGGTTAAAGTGTTGATTCCCCTTCATACTGTCAGGAGTCTGTCCCTCTTCCATGCACAGGTAATGTCTTTCTGGAACATTTAACCTTGCAGTTTGACACTGATTGGACTGTTTTATTGTGCTGCTTTAGATGTTAGGATTTAAAATTGTTTTTATAATTTTAACTGAACTCTGATCAGTTAAAATTGTTTTTTCAATTGATATTCTATTAAAGATATCATTGGATATTATTGAACTTATTTGGTGCCTGTTCAGGCAGAAGCACCAGTTTAGAAACTTGAAATGTTTTGATTCTAAACACTTCATTTTTAGGTTTTGTTTAAATAACGAGGTTTTGGTTCTGGAGGTGGAGTGGATTACAAATTTACAAAGTTGGGAAACAAAAAGCTTCTGATCTCTTGAATAGTTGTAGGTTTTATCAAACCAACCTGATGATTTAAGCTCTGTAATCTATATAACTAGTTTGAAATAACTGGTATTAAAGCTTTAAATCTTCTCTTTTTACAGTTGGCTTATTGCATTGTACAGTTCTTAGAGAAAGACCCGACATTAACAGAACCAGTAAGTATCACTACACTTGCATCACTTCAGATATTCAACAGCTGGCTTCACACCAGACATTCACTATGCTTCTATCATTGCTAAATAGATCACTAATGTTCCAATAATAAAGAATAGTGGGGGTGTGGATGACCATTGTGGATGACTAAAGCTACCCAGGTTTTTCATCCATCCTGACACTTGCCCAGTGATCCTCTTCTGCTTACAGTAGCCATCCTACAGGATTCCTGAACTACACACCAGGATAGAGTTCATCTTTCCCACTAACCTGGTCCAGTCTGCTGTGATTAAACTCTAATTCGCTTGTCTAGAAAGTCTGGTTTGTTTGAGGAGGTCTGAATATACAATTGAACTCTGATGCGGAACAAAAAAGTGAATTCTGGTTTGAAACTTTGGTTTCAGTTGAAGTGAACTGTGGTGCAGTTCAAATGTATGTGAACTCCAAACAGATCAGAAATCACTTCAGAAACAGAAAGTGGACTGCTGCGCTGTCAGCCGGTTCCTCGCCACCTCCCACACCATCCTGCTCCACCCTGGTGGGAGGCCCACCTTTTCCTGCTTGATGATCAGTCTCAGAAGAGGAATTGACTTGACTGAGTTTTGTTGGCTTGATGGAATCCACAAAACTGAACCTTCTGCGAAAAGAAAAGCTGACACTCTTAGATGAGACTCTGGGGTTACCATTGAGAATATCTGCTGTTTCAAATATTCTCAATGGTAATTCTCAGCTATTCAGATAAAATTACTCTCAAAGTTGCGTAGCTCCACACACTGCAGTTAGAATAACACAGAGGTGAAACTCAAGTACGTTTCCATGTTCTCTGCCTTCCTCCTCAGGTCATCAGAGGCTTACTGAAGTTCTGGCCAAAAACGTGCAGTCAGAAAGAGGTAAGGCTGCTGAAGGAAAGGACGACTACCTCCATACACACACTCGGTCAATAAGTAATGCTCTCCTCTGTGGTGGTTCAGGTGATGTTTCTGGGAGAGCTGGAGGAAATTCTGGATGTGATAGAGCCCACACAGTTTGTAAAGATCCAGGAGCCGCTATTCAAACAGATCTCCAGATGCGTTTCCAGCCCACATTTCCAGGTTAGTGATGTCTCGTAGAAACCTGACTGGGCTGTTTGGATCTGAAGATGATTGTGTGTGTGTGTGCTTCCCTGCAGGTCGCAGAGCGAGCTTTGTACTACTGGAACAACGAGTACATCATGAGTCTGATTGAGGAAAACTCCAGCGTCATCCTGCCCATCATGTTTGCCAGCCTGTACAGGATCTCGAAAGAGCACTGGAACCCGTGAGTTACCTTGCACACCTAACAGGAACATGAACAAATCCAATAAACTGAGCAGAAAAAAGAAGAAATAAAGAATAGTCACAAAGTAACTGTGAGGAAAGTAAAATAAAATGTCACAAATGCAAGGCAAATTTCACATCTTAAATTAAGATATTAACATATTGGTATTAAAATTGGACTTTTGTGATGTTGCAATGTTTAAACACGCTTGGATAAAAATATTTCACCTTAGAAATGGAGATGATTTATTAGAAAGCAATATTTGTGAATAAACCTTATCCAGAGGAATAAATATATTTAACATGTTGACATATCAATGTCTCTTATAATTTAATTCTTAATCCCCTGTTAGAAGACCAAATTTTATCATATAAAACTTAAAGATGGAATAGATTTCTAGTACAATATCCAATTTTGAAAATCTTTCTAAAAACATTAAAGAAGTTGCAATTTAAAAAAAGGTGTATGGTCTCAAAATCTCTGTCACAAAACACACAGAAATTTATATTTATTTTGAATTTCTTTTGCAGAAACTTTTTACATAATTATAAAATTTATATCTTAAGTTTTTTTTAAAATAATTTTTTATGCCGTATGCTTGTCCTTAACTTGATCTTTATTGTTTATTATCTTTAATTTTATTTATTACCTGCCTTAGTCCTGTTATGGCTCTGTGTCTGACCAGCATTACACACATTGTTTTAAGACCAAGCCAGCAACCGATCACTTAGCTAGGATCTAACTGAAGGGCAAAAATGTACATCATTTATATAAATTAAATTTTTCGGGTTTGCTTTTTTAAGACTACAGTTGAGCGAACCAAGACTTCAGTGAGCCTGTGGTGTAGCGCCCCCACCAGGGCAAACCCTGCTCTGCTATAGAAATGATGCACTGACCTTTTGTACTTATTTCTCTAATGTGGAAGAGTCTATTCTGAAGCGTGTCTGTCCATTCTGTCCCAGGGCCATTGTAGCGCTGGTGTACAATGTCCTAAAGGCCTTCATGGAAATGAACAGTACCTTATTCGATGAGCTCACCGCCACCTACAAGTCAGACCGTCAGCGGTAAGAGCCCAGAAACCTGCCAAGCACCAGAAGCATGCAGAACACTCAGACTGAAGCAACATTTTGGTTTCGGTTATGCACCCCCACTGCTAAAGTATTGACGGCTTTACGCTCCATCTTTTCTGCATTTTATGACATTCTAAGAACAAACTTGTCACTAGAAGTGTATTTGACTGACCAACACAGTGTTTCATAACTGTGAAGTGGAAGGAAAATATGTGGTCTTCATAAATAACAGTTAGGCGTGGTGTCCCAGTTTAACTGGGGTTGACTGTGGCAACCCCAGTTAAAATCCTAAGCAACCCATCTGCTTCAGACGTATGTCACCTAAATAGTAAATGGCTTTTAAGGGACATTATGGAGACCATGGAACCCAGCAGACATGTTAGAGGAGAAGCTGTTCATCACTTTAAAGCAGAGTTTGATTCTAGAGTTTAGTTCATCATGGAGAGAAGACATTGTTCTGGTAACCTGTGCTACCAGGAGAGTGTGCTGCTGCAGCAACTCTAATTTGAGAGTTGCAAAACACCAATGCTCACAGGTACTGAGAACTTGGGAATTTATCCCAACCACAAACTGGTGCTTATGGAAGCAATGTTGGAGATGCAGCAAGCATGTAGGATGCTCTGTTCTGAGGAGAATTAACTCTAGTCAGAGAAATAAAGGGTTGTGTAGATAAGTCACCCTGAATGCATTATCCTAACAGCCTGATATGATGGTGGCAGCATAATGGAAGCATAGAGATGAATGCACTGAACTGGAGGCTCAGCTTCTTGCAGGGCAGCCACCTTAAGCACACAGCCAGAGTACAATTGGATGGTTAAGATGGAGGCATAATCCAACTGAGGATCTGTGGCTAAGCTTCCAAACTGATGTTTTTTTTATTATTATTATTATTTAAAGGGGACATATCATGCAAAATCCACTTTTTTAGCCTGTAAATATTTTTGTGTACTTTTGCGTGTCTAGGAGTGCAAAAAATGTAAAATGTAAATGTATTCTCTCCTGGTGCTGTGTAGATATCTTCATATTCTTTTTGGTGTTAATTGAGTAACATTGAGCCTTTTGCTTCTGTTAGTGCTTGTTGCTAGCTTTTAGCTGTGAGGATACAAGCCTCAGAGCACAGGTAAAGGATAACCAGGGATTCAGACCATGGCATTGAAGTTCTTCTGTATATAGACTGTAAGTGAATGATTTACATGAGAGAAGGAAGAATTTAAAAGTGTAATATGTCCACTTTAAATCTCCCTTGGAATCAAAATATTTCTTTTTTTTATTTAAATTGATTTTCCATCCAGTGTAACAGAGTTTAAGCTGCTTTGCACAGAAATCTGGTGTTGATCTGCTGGACTGGTTCTACACCACATGGTACCACACTCCTCACCAAGATTATTAGGAAGACCATGAGTCATTTGCTACACATGCTACCTTGTGAGACTGACCCAGACTCATAAAATATTGAAGTTTATGGTTGGAATGTGACCAAATGTTCGAGGAGCCTGAGAACTTTTGGATTAATTTGGGTTTTTTATTCCAAAACTCAAATTATTCCGGTCCAGGAATCTTCAGAGGCCTCATGTATAAAGCGTGCGTACGCACAAAAAATGTGCAGCGCCATATTTTATTCACAAGTCGGCATGTATAAAAATGAACGTGACGTGAAAGTTTATGTAAATATATGCAAACTTCTGACCTGCCATGAAAATGTGCGGCAGCCACGCAAACTTTTTCAGTGGACAATATCAAACTACAGAGCGTCAAAACTCCCCTAGATGCACTGAAATCTGACTTCATTCAGTGATATTTAGATCGAGAAGCATCAAACCCAATGTTTTTTCATGACTTTAATATTTTGTTGTTTAAACCCAAACAATTAAACTGATCAATATTTATATTCAGACCTAACGCGCACACAAAATAAAGAAAATGAAAATAAAAGGATGTGAAAACCTCACTGAAATGGAAATAGTATTTCCTCGGTTTTTGTCTCATAAAGATGTAATTGGTCCGCTTTGTGAATGCACTTTTATGGACAGAAAGCATCTCTATTCTGTAAATGTACAACTTATACACATAATTTATCTGTTTAGAAGAAATGTCCACATTCCTCACTCAAATGACTCTGACACGCTGTCTTTACATCCTGGCTGAATGCATTACTGTTCAAAAAGTCTTAGTGTACAGTTTTATACATGAGGCCCCAGGACTTTTCTAGACATGTCCACTTGTTGTGTGTGTGTGAGCTCACACGTATTGTACTGTTTTAGTGAGAAGAAGAAGGAGAAGGAGCGTGAGGAGCTGTGGAAGAAGCTGGAGGACCTGGAGCTGAAGCGGGGCCTTAGGAGTGACGGGATCATCCCCACTTAACAGAGAAAGAGCCCTGCTCCCCGTTCATCCCACTCCCTTCCACTTCAGCCATGTCTGCCCAGAGCTCGTGATACAGGCTGGACTTCCACAGCACTGCTGGTTTCTTAATCCTTTTATTATGATTTTGTTCTGTTTTGTTTCCTCTTGTGTTTGTGCGACTTAGTTTATTGTAGATTCATCACGTCTGTTTTCATTATTTCAGCAGCACTGTAAATAATTATTTTCCCCTAATGTTATTGCAAAGAGATAAAAAAGAACAATAATAAAAAGGAAAAAACTGAAATGGAGAAAATGACTTGTGTGTGAGGGGAATCTAAACAAAAAAAAAAAAACAGAAAGCATCAAAAAGCCATTAGGTTCCTGGGTTTTTCTTCACCCTACTCCTCCTTTTCAGCGCATCCCACATTTAACTTTCATTTTCGCTCCTCTTGTCGGTGTCCTCTCCTGCGCTGTCTGGATCGACTAGATCCAGCGCCACCTTCTAAAAGTAGTCCTGGATGTGTGGTCTCTTGCCTGTTGGCAGGTTGTCCATCCTGCAGGAACAGATCCACTCTGTAGATGGGGCCCTTCTAAAGCCCTCTGAGTGTGTTTACATGCATGGTCAGGAACGTCACAGGAAAAGCTAAAAGATGTTTGGGTTATGTTTAGTTCAACATGTAGGCTTTCCCTTTGTTTTAGAGGAAAATTAGCTGTATTTGAAGATCCCGATGTGAGGATGTTTGTTCTAACAGCTCCAGCACAGAATAGAAATGCAGCAGGTTCGTTAATGCAGTCAGTTTGGAATCATCTTCATTTCTGCATGAAAACGCAAGTCTGCAAGCTGTTGTTGATCAATACATTTACGTACTGAAAACCATAGGATTTTTGACTTTGGTGCATTTAATGAAGTGGGAGACTAATTTTTTAGTATTTGACCCTCTGATCACCAGTCATGTGAAAATTCTTGCTGATTGGTGCAACTGACAAACGGCCTCTGATTTTACTGATCATTGGTGAACAGCAGCAGTCGAAGACAGAATGATCATTTCCTGTCAATGCCTGATTCACTTTCTGTAGAAGTTGGTGCTCTAGCGGTCTTCAGTTAGATTCAGGGTTAATTGTTTTTCCTTTGCTGTAGTGCCATCTAGTGGTGGGAACAGCAGAAATGGCAAAAAAACAAACACTTTTAAAATATATATTCTAGTTTTTTAAAAAAAGCCTCCACCAGAAATGTGAGTGTTTAAGCCACTGTTCCGTTTTTTATTGTTTGTGTAGTGTTTGACCAGTTCATGATCATTTCTCGCTCTGGACTGCATGTAAACACACTCTCATTGTCCCGTCAGAAATCTATCGGTCTGTTCATCCCTCAGTTCTTCCAGCTGTAGGAGACATGTTGGTAGCGGTCTGGTACTGGTACCAGTCTGCCGTGACTGACACACCAAGATATAAACAGGAACGAATTGTAAAGTGCACCAAACTCCTCTTCCTCCTTTTTGCCATTGGGGGGCGCTGCGTTGACTTCACAGTATTACTGCAGATTAAAGACGACCCTGTACATTATTTAATGCAGTACCCTGATATTCCTGTATCTTGTAGTAATTTAGCTTTTTTGTTTTTAATTTTTATTTTTGCTTAGGGATTGTGGAGAGGATTATCCAGTATATAAAGAGGTATTATGGAACAAGACTTCCTACTATACATGTTAGTGTTTTCCCCTTTTGGTATGTTCATTTTTTTGTCTCACGTTCTCCCTCTGCTCTTGATTTTTATCTTTTCAATATTTTTTGTTCATTAGAGATATATGTATTTTTTTTTTTTTTTTTTTTTTTTTTTTTTTTTTTTTTTTTTTTTTTGGTGTTGTTTTTTTTTTTTTTTTTTTTTTTTTTTTTTTTTTTTTTTTTTTTTTTTTTTTTTTTTTTTTTTTTTTTTTT
>CAEGAD010103523.1:0-57028 GCA_903067055.1 Poeciliopsis paucimaculata | reverse complement strand
CTCAATTCACACCTTAGTCCTAAATCTGACCCCTGACCCAAAAACAGCGTTTCCCCTTGTGGGGACCAGGCCTCAGTCCCCACAAGGAGCAGTGGGTCCCCACAACGTAGCATGTGTCAGGAAAATGGTCCCCACAAGGTATTAGAAACAAACACACACACACACACACACACACCCCTACGTACATGGTGCCAGGCTCTCAGAGGCATATGGTTTCACAAGGTGGTTATCTTTGAATGCTCAGGTTTTAAGAGGGACAACCTGGGGAGACCAAAGTGAGTCCTGAGGGATATGCTGAATGTTCAGTGCTTGTCGTTCTTTGTAGTGTTTCCGACCAGCAGTAAACAGACTGTCTGCAAACAGCACTTCCTCTGCTCTTTCATCTTTCATTTCAAACACCTGTTGAAAATGTTCAGATTTCACTTTCTTCCTTTTTTGTGTGGGTACAGAGCGTAGGAGAACCTGAGATGAGCACATGGTTTCAAATTAAAAGTCTAATGTCTCTGATTACTAAAGAGTATTCTTAACATGCGGGCCAAACTCAAACAAAGACCTTTTGGTGTTGTGACAGGAAATCCTTTATGGGGGAAGTTACACTCAGGCCGAAACCTGAGCAACACAGTACCTGGTTTGTCAATTAATCCCAAACAAACAGAGAAAAAGGGCAAAAGTTTCCCTTTCGCAAAGAATTTACTAAGTTTAAAATGGTCCTATAGTTAAAAACAGAAACAACCATTCAAAATTAAGGTTTCCATTCCTTTTGACTTTATAAATGAAACTGTCCACCTACAAAACTGATGTGGATGATTTAGTTTCTTTGCCATGTCATAACTTTGGAGTCTTGCGATGTTTAGGTGTTTCACATTAACTCAGCCTTCAGCAGAGATTTTTCTAACCTACATCACAAACTTATCTAACAAGGCGTTCCCTTCATTTTTGTCTGATTGTTTCTATGTCAGGAAAATTTATGACGCAAAGCCTGACAGTATTTAACAACTTGAATTTCTTGTTGGACTTGTACAGAGGATTAGTCTGTGAATTTAAGGTAGGGACAAGTCATATGAAGATTTGGATTGTAAACAAAAACGCTCAAAGAAACTGAGTCATGATTTGTTGCCCTTCTGACACTTTGGTATGAAGGAAACTGATACATTTGCTGTGGAGACCTTTTGTGTTGAGTCGAGTTTTAGGAACATTTTCTTAATCTTGTACAAAAATTGTTTTTTGTTTCAAAAAGACATTTTTGTTGGATTGCCCGTTTGCTTCCATACAGCTCACGCACATAGCAGAGATGATTTTTGTAACAAAAGTACTCACTACGTCTTTTTGTGTCTCACCAATAAGCAGCAAAATATCCAAGTAACATGTTTCTATTAGAAATCTTTTTTTTTTCTTATTTTACAGAGAGGTTGCTAGGCTTTCTGCTGTCTTTCTGTTTCTGAGTACAAAACTGAAATGGCTCAGTTGGATAAAAAAAAAAAAAAAAAGGTATTTAACCAAATTTATAATCTGCAGATTATCAATGCATATATCAGTCTGCATATATCAATGCAGATTATAAGTTATCTATGTGCAAAACTTTCAAAAATAACCTTATGGACACAAATAAAATGGTTCTTTGAACTCAGAAATGTCCTATGTGGAAGCAGCTACTAGAAGCAAGCCACATAAACAAACTGTTATGTATTTGTGGCTGTTATGAACGTCACCAGCCACAAAGGGCTCACTACCGTCTGAGAGTACCCAGCTCTACACAGAATGATGCAAAATGGTGTGACACAACTATGTGGTGACTGGTTAACACACAAAAAACCCACAGGCATATATTTTGTTACTGTGGCGTTGCTATTGATGGTGCAAATAAAAACAGAAAGACAACCTTTGTGGCTTGGGGGAAGAGCCTACATTTATTATCCCGGGAAAGTCACCAGAACAGTTTAGTGGAAAATCCCAGCAATTCTCCATACAGAATGGTTTCAGACATCACAATAAACAGGTGCACAAGAAGTCCCACTAAAAACAGGGAAACAGTACCGGGCTAGTCATGTCCTGCACATTTAATCTCACCTCCATAAATAATAAATATGATTGCTGGTTTTATCTGTTACCAGTCGAGACAACAGTCATGAAGTGAAGCCCCATCTTTTTTGTTGCAAGGTTCATATCTAAGCCCATTTATCTCCTGACTGAATTTAATCTCAGATGATTGCTCCTTTTAATAATTCACAAGAAAAAGGCACAAGTAGAGAAGGGTGACTGCTGGCAAAGCAGCGTTCCCATGTAGGAGCAGAATGATTGTCTAGAAAACCTGAATGTATCAATCACTGGGCAACAGGAATTTTTGTTGTTGTTGTTGTTATGAAATTATTTTCCATTAAGAGCCCGTAATGTTTGAGGAGTACAAAGACATGTGACACATAATTTACCATCCTGATGCTGTATCTGAGCCCAGCGCAGCTTGTGATTGGCTCCTCTGAGACAGCATCCTCATGTTGCAGGGAGGTTAACCCTGTCCCAGTCTGCCTCTTGGTCTCACGTCCAACCCCACCGCAGCATGCAGCACAGCAACAAACCGCTAAATCATCAATGTGCTCATCCTGGCAGAGGCTTTTGTTGCCAGCGACATTTGTTAGCTCTCGCTTGGTGAGAGCTAGGTGCAAGGAGCTTGAGCAGCTCAAAAGGCTGCATGGGTCTTTATTTTTTGTTTCCTCACGACTTGGTAAATCTATGTAACACATGCAGGGACTATGAAATTAGATTTTCTCATCCATATTTGCTTGATGAAAAAGAAACCTTTACATTAGGGTTAGGGTTTTAGAGTTTAAACTAGGCTTCTTAACCTAGTTTATTCATAAAATGTACACACCATCTCAGTTTTATTTGACAGACCCACCCTTACAGAATGAAAACACTAATAGGTGATCAGGGGTTCTCTCAGCACAGATGCCAACTACCACCTAAATCAGAAACTGATATTTCCAACAATAAAATTAGAAAACCCCCCTACCCCTCAAAAAACAAGAAATTTAGCATTTAGAATTATGTCTTCTTTCAAAATACATCTAAAAGCTTTCTAGGTCTCATCCTGCCTTTTATCTGCAAAGCAAGAGCTGCTTGAATCATCCCATTAGTAGAATTATGACAAGCTTTTCCTTTGCCAAAAATAGATGAAGTGCAACAAGCCCCTAATCCTCTTGAGAGGACTGCAGCCATCTCCAGATTCAACAGGTGGTCTTGTAAAGGATAGCACTTTTCCTGGATCCAGTCTCTGTTGTGCTACTTATGCTGATTGTCTCAGCTCTGCTATAAATCTTTAAGCAAGGTCCAGGAAACAAGCGTTACTGTGTCCAATCAATTCATGCGCGTTGAATCTGACCATACGCAGGGAAGCAGACTGCATGGGATCTTTGATTTTGTAGGATTAGAGGGATCTAAAGGGTTACGTCTGTTTTTTTCTAACCCTTTTGACACTCAAAAATGCTGAAAACAGATCTTTATGCAACGCTTTGTAAAAGTATTCATATGGGTAGATGTTTTTTTTTTTTTTCAGGTTTTATCACCAACAAACTCTATGGGTTTCCATAGCTTATTCAGAAAACAATATCATGAACACCAAGGAATACAAACTTATATAGAGTTTTAAAGCATATTTGGGTTACAAAACAGTATCCAAGCTCTGAACATCTCCTGGAGCATTGTTTAGTCCATCATCTGAAAATAGAAAGAGTCTGGCATCCAGATAATCAGGAAGATCATGAAAAAGCCAGCAAAAATGTAGAAGAATGTGCTGTCGTCATGTAGCGCATATGGTTATATAAAGCTACACTTTGTGACCTTCTCTGTGTGACATAAAACTTGCAATGCATGTCATCCTGAACCCATGGGAGTCAGGCAGAACTGATGAAACCATGGATGGGGCAAAACACAGGGCAGTTCTGGAGGAAAAACTGCTAAATGCCTTACAGCAGCACAACAGTCCTGAACACCTGAACAAGAAAATGGTTTATATAAAAGCTCATTTGTTTGCTTGAATGGCCTTGTCAAAGTCCAGACCTAATTCAACCGGAGGATCTGTAGCCAGAAAATGGAAAATGATGCTCTCCATCCCATCTATGTGAGCTGGAACTCTTCTGGAAAGAAATCTCACTCTGGATGTGCAAAGTTGGTAGACATGCATCCTCAAAAAGACTCAAAGCTGCGATTGCATTTTCATTCAGTGACAAATGTCAATACTTTTGCATGGCACACAGTAGTAGAATGTGAAAACACAATCAACGTCAAATGGCTAATCTCTGCAGACGACTGGTTCTCCCGTGTTTGTCCCTCCCCGTGTTCTGCCTCTCCCTTTTGCTGACCTTAATGGAGACCAGCAGGAGGTCCAGACTGGCTCTGAAGCGGTGGCAGCGTTTTTTATTTATTTATTTTTTCCCCCCAACACTGTCACCCAGAAATAGGAGCAGTCCCGGGGGACAAAGGGGCACTTCAAATCCTGCCCACTTCAAAGAGCCCTCTGATCAAGACTGATTGCCTGCAGGAGAAATAAAACAAAAACTTCAATGGTTATGGTTGTATTAGATTTCTTCAACAGTCTAAATTTTCCGTCTGTAATATTTTAAGCAACCTGGTTGCGTGCCGAACATTAATGACAGCAAAGCGACGCAGGAGGCTTTAACTAGGACCGGTGAGTGTGGCCGTTCGCCAGACTGCATGGCTGGTTGAAGGAGCTCCTCCCACCTTCTTCTGCTTCTCCCCCTGACGCTGCAGCAGAGGACTTCAGCTGTTCTCCGGCAGCATTTCACCTCTGCACAGATTAGCAGCAGCAGCAGCAGCAGAGGCATGCAGGGCAGGAGAGCAAGCCAGCCCGTAGCAACGCACTCTACCCCGGCTCTGTAGCCGGAGGGAAACCCGTAAGGACCCTGGGAAATCAAAGGACCGTTTATCATTGGACACGTTTTCTCTTATTTCTTTTTTTGTTTGTTTGTTTTTTGAGTCATTATTATTATTTTCTCACGGAAAAGCTTTTTGTGTTGCCAGGGAGAGGAGAAAGTCCGAGCAGGTAAGCAGCAGGCGGCAGACAATATAACCTTGAGCGCTCGATTATGTTGCAGCTGCATTTTTATGATGATTTTTTTTTTTTTTTTTTTTTTTTTATTATTATTATTTGTTTTTGCTCGTTTATTTCCTCCAGTATACCTGGCTTACTGAACCACGCTCTTTATCCTGCTTTGATTTGATGTGATAAAGATGAAGGAAGAAAAAAAAAAAAGAAAAAAAAAAACAGTATCAAAAATGTTTTGTTTAAAGTAATGAGAAGGGGGCCTGTTTTACCAATTTACTCGTTGGATCTCGTAAAAACGAAGCAATTTGATCGTTTTTCAGAGCCTCAGCCCTCTTAACACGTGTGGTGTGTTCATCGCATACCTAAGAGGAGTTTAGTCGGATACTGAAAAGATAATAAAACATTCAGAGTTGGAAGTTTTTGAGAAGTTTTGGCGGACACCCCCCATCCACCCCTCTCTCTCTCTGACTATACGCAGAAGAACAGGTTGCGCCCCCCGCCTCCTCTTTCTTGGTGAATGAAGGGGCTGCTGTGTGGGTGAGCAGGCGTGACGAATGCAGCGCCCGTTCAAAGCGAGTGTGTGCACACACACTGCCGTGACCTGGTTATCAGACTGGAACATAGACAAATGGACGTCCAATTATTGTGATCATGAATGAATGAATGACTTTTTCAGAGTGTGATGTCCAATTAGGCTTTTTGGACACTGCAGCACATAGACTGTAAGGCAAAAAAAAAAAAAAAGACCCCAGTGAGGGTCTAGTGCACGCTTTCTGTTGCAGACATATTTACTATTTAGATAAGGTGCAGCTTTACCTGTTTTTAGAGCGTTGCTTTAAGACACCTCACTGCCACGTCTTGTTTTAGAGCAATGCATACAATGCAAGACTTTGAAACCCTCATGAGGAATGAGGATGGCCACTTCAAGGTCCATGATGTCTGCCTCAGGTGGCACCAAAAGCTTTAAATTCCACACTCACCCTCTAGCCAGTGACACCTGACATACTAGTGAAAAATGTATTTGTTTTTTTGTTTTTTTATCAGTCAGGGCTCGTTGCAAGGCTATTTTGCTTTTCTCTGTCTCTCTGTGTGTGCTTTATACAAGGAAGTGAGAAATGCTGGACCTTGAGCTTGAGGAGGTGTGGGGAATGTAGAATAAGAGGTCTATCTTCGATCAAAGAAGAACCGTCCACGGTCAACAAGCAGCAGGAACACCATTCCTTAAAAGTCTTAGTCTTGTGTGGCTGCATTTCAGACAACTCGTAAGAGATTGTACAGTCCAGGACCCCCGCTAGTGTCTATCAGCTCATTGCGATAGTGTTCTGAAAACGTCTGAGTCTGTAGACGGCCGTCTGATCGCATGACTCGTGGACAACACCATGAGATGTTGGGCAATGCTCCGCTTCCTCTGTTGTCGCAGGAACGGTTAAACAAACAGTGAGCTTGTGGGTGCTTTCCTGCTCAGACTAAGTCAGAAAGAACAAAGAAAATGTAAACAGGTGTTATCTTTACCAACAGAGAAACTCCTTATGACTACTATAGGATTAGTAGGGCTCAAGATTGTTCTGCTGGTGCCATAGAAAATATCATTTTTTCAAATCACAAAACACATAACTATTATTTTAATATGTGTTACTTTTTATGTAAATGTGCATTAAATACATTTTTACAGATTTCTTTCAGAAAGGTTTTGCTTATTGTCTCCCTTTCTCAAATATTCAGCATCTGAATAATGAGCTGATGTTGGCATGAGTTGTGGTCACACCTTGTTGAGAAGCACTTGTACTGTGTTAAAAGACCCCCAGTTACAAAGTGACAAACAAGTCCTCTGAAATGTTGTTCTTCACCTCACTGCCAGTCCAGTCAAACAGGACATGACCAGTCAGAAGGAGGAGGTGTGCGTGTGTGTATGTGTGTGTGGCTCAGTTTTTGTTTGTTAGCAAGGGAGGACGCATGTGGCGCTGGAGATGTGGGTGTGCGTTGTAGCACATTGGCGGGGGAAGGGAGCTTGTTCTGGGTGTAAGATTCACCCTGGTGAGACTTGTGCCTTTATACATTCCTGACATTCCGACCTCTGGGATGTTTGAGGCTCTTCCGTCTTCTTCTTGCTTGTCGGGGGGCTGCTGAGGACTCTTTGTAGGGCTTTCATGTTGCTGGGCTCACTTCGGCAAGCCTTTTGGTTGAACGGAGACCACATGCCCTCTAATTTAGGAGGCCATGGGAACATATAGCATAGCACATATTTGGTCATCTTGAGTTACATCTTGGGATGACCCTTAAGTTCTTATTGCTTGGCTGCCGTGGGGCTTGTTTCACTGAATTTCTTTTATCACTGGAGTCTTTGTTCTAAACCTGACATTTAGACGTTTTTGTAAAACAGAAGCATTATTAGCTGCATAATGTAAAGAATGCAGCTGATAAATAATTTGTTCTGGCACTCAAAATTAAAATGATCTAATTTGATCTCTTGGTTAATTTTGTTTCCTTCTTCTCCCATCTTCTGATGTTCCTCCTTGCCAGCCATGAGAGCTTATCCTCTGTCTGGAAGATTCCTTTGCCACGTCCTCTGACCAAATCAGACTCTCAGCAAACCGAAGATGTCAGCCTGTGGCGACTTTGCAGAACACGTGTGGAAACCTGGCTCTTGTAAGAACTGCTTCCACCCGCTCAGTGCACACAAGACTGGCCGCGTCTCTGATGACAACATCCTGCCAGCTTGTTTGAAGAGCAGCTTGGGAGGTGATGAGGAGGGTGGAGTGACTGCACCTTCGCCCTACAGCAAGCCAACCATTGCTGTCAAACCCACCATGATGAGCTTTGACACAAGTGAGACAAAAGATGTGAACATGAACATAGAACAGGTGAGCTTCTTAAATGAGTGCCTTTACTTCACTTTCAGACTTATTTTCCTGGCTTTTAATGAGGTCTCATTTTTTTTTGTAGCAGGACAACCCAAAGAGTCCAAGTGAGCGAATGGGTCTGAAGAAGCTCCAAAACATGTCGCCACTCTACATTGATGATAATAATGATTGCAACAAGGCCCATAAAGAGGCGGGTCTTCAAAGCCCTAATGCCAAGATTGACTACAACAGCTGTCTCTCCTTGTCCCCCAGTATCCTGCCCAAAGACTCTCTCTTCATTAGTAATGTTTATGTCAGCCAGGAGGAAGGAAGAGGGTCGAAGAGTTTCAAGAAAAATGCCAATGGAGACTCGTGCTGGCAGCAGAATAATGCACCAGCTATTGGGCCAAAGAGCACTTACAATGAAAGGAATAATTTTAGGGAGTCCAATGAATCAACAAGGGAGATCCCTTTGTCATTGGACGGTGTTCCTTCTGAACATATCACATACCCTTTGTGCAGTAGTGGCATCAACACAATAATACCCAGCACTTCCACTGCCTACACCACAGTTTCAAGTGTGGACTCTACAAATCACATTAGTCCAACATCCCTCAGTCCCATTCCTGCTCTGTCTAAGCAGAACAGTTTCTCAGACTCTCCTTCTTCCTATCACAGCAGTACCGATTCCCTTCCTGGGCCTGATGGATCAATAGAACAACAGAATGGGCTAGGGATACACCAAAGTCCATCAGCCACAGGTAGTCCAGAGTCAACTCCAAGCTCTCCAAATGTTCAGGAAGACTCTGAACCAATATATGCTGAAAGCACCAAGAGGAAGCCTAAGCCACTAGGAAATGGACCGCTTTCCTGTCCCGAGTCCCAAAACCAGTTTAAGCAATCCAAGTGCTCGGAGTCTGAACGTTCTGGAGAGAGTCAGCGCGCCACCATCACCGTAATGGCTGCTCACACAGAGGAAAACAACAGAACTTTTTTCCTAAGCAGCCCAGATTCAGGTGTTGGCACCCAGTGCCACTTTAGCCCTACAGCATGCAAAGACCCAAGTAGCCCAGCCTTCCGTTGGCCCAGTCCCAGCTACAGTGCACCTTCTCTTGGCAGAGAACCTTCTTTGTCCCCCAACCTGCACCCAAAGTCCCAGTCTAGCCCACCCATTCCTCCCAAGAGAAGTTCTCGCTCCCCAAAACTAGGTACCTCTAGCCTCTCACCATCCATGTCTTCTCCAATCCCTAAATTCGGCACATCTAGTCTGTCAGCATCCTTGTCCTCCCCTATCCCGCTCCCAGAACTCCCCATGCTCTTCCTCGTCTCTGCGAGAGAAGGACACTTCAAGGGCCCCGCAGACAACCAGTGTGCAACATCCGGACACTTACACAAGTCCAGCCACCACAGCCCTGGCTGGAACTGCTGCATTGAGGAAGAAGAGGAGGAGGAAGACCGGAAAGGGATGGAGAAGAAGAAGAAGCAAGTTGCCACTAGTTTGGGAACAACCTCCCAGGGGACAGGACTCATCAATGGTGCTGCTGTCTGGAAGGAGGCCAATGACTGTAAGACCCACAGCAGTCCCCCTCCGACGACAGAGCCAGGCACGGCCCCCCCGGCTGCCTCCAACAATGATGCCTGTCAGTGGGAAACCGAGGACACCAGCACAGAGGAGGAGGGCAAGCATAACGAGAGCATGCCGACCAAGCAGCCGTTGCATGGAGGCTCGACAGAGCTGCTGGCAGGGGGGAAAGGAGTTCCCAACCTTGACCTCAACCCACCACCTCCCCCACCTAAAAAGCTCCACAGGTAAGAATAACAAAGGTCTTGTTTGGATTTATGCTCTGGGTCAATAACATTCAAACTATAATGCCCACAAACATGTCATCTTGTTTTTTATTAAATTTTATAAATCCAAAAGCAATATAATTAACTGATTTACTTAAAAAAAAAAATTTAAAAAAAGTAAAATGTTGGCTGGCAAGTAGAAGTCAGCAGAGGCAGAATGAAGTCAAAACAATAAAGATAATGAGGTGTCAATGTTTAAAGTACAATTTTAGATGTTTGTACTCTGAAAATACTCTGTACTTTCAGGAAAATTTGGGTTATCAATTCCTCAAACTTTTGTTGCAGTATAAACAATCTTTATCCACATGGAGGGCAAATTGCATCAAAATCTCAGACATCTTAAGCAGTAGCGAGTCTAAATTATTATTTACATTCAGACAGCGGCATTATCGAAAATCCACTAGTTTAAACACAATTTGGATGTCATTGCCAATTTGAGACCATTTTATTCCACTCTGGCATGCACAATTATCTGGTCATAGCAGATAATTTAGCACTTTCCCCATGCAGTAGGTCTAAATTCAGATATGGGATTTGCTCCCATGTCTGGTGTGTATATTTAGCTGCGTTGCTGCTACAGTGCACACTCTCACTTTTTGCGTTTAGATGCACCTTACTGCAGTCATCTCCATGTAAAACCTTCAGTGCCTTCTCCTTTCATAGCATCATTATTCAGCCTTGAATTGGCCTCCATTCTGACGCTGTGTGATCATTCAAACCATTGGGGCATAATCCTCAATGCATGCCTTGTTCTGTTCCTACTGGCATTGTGACTTCTTCAGTTCTAATTAATGCACAAAATAGGCCTGGTGGATAGTCCGCTGCTGTGTCACGTTGCTATAAACTGTTTTGGCTACTGAACAATAAGTCTCGTTGTCAAATAAACTGGCTTTTTATTCTGTTTTTTTGTTGTTCATCATAAACAGACAAAGCTTTTTGTAAAAAACATTTGTTTACAGCCTTTCAATATTAGCCAACATATTTGTACTGTAGCCATACTTTGTGTTCGTGAAGTCCACATTTGTTTTTTTACACTTAACATTTGTAATTTTGCCCAGTTACCACATGGATAAGGATACATTCTGCAGTCTGAGTCAGCAAACCACAGCAGAAAAAGAGAAGGGGCCCTCGGTTTGGTATTTAAAAGAGGATCAAATGATTCCCCTAAAATAGACTGTTCTTTGTCTGGGCAGGTGAAGATGAGGTGTAACTCACCTCCAACCAACTTTCTTTTAATAATAAGTTTTGTCCACTTGAAACAGACACCAAAAGTCTGCTATTGTCAAAAATGGCTGATCAGGTTCTGTGGAGTAGAGGGAGGATTGAGAGGAATATCATCTTGACCTTTAAAGCAGCAATTAAAAAAGGGCACAAGTTAATACAAATTAATAGGGACTGTTGCAAATACACTACTAGCCACTTAGAATTTCTTGAACTGCTTTATCATAGACTCAACAAGGTGTTGGAAACCTTTTTTAGAACGTTTGGTCCCATCTCGGCATGATGGCAATACACGGTTGCTGCAGGTTTGTTGGATCATCCATGATACAAATGTCTTGTTCCAGCACACCTCAGTGATGCTTTTTTTGGATTGAGATCTGGTGACTGGTAGAGCAGAAGTATAGGGAACTCCTCAAGATGTTTGAGATAATTTTAGCTTTATGACAGAGGGCATCAAACCTCCCACCAATCTGCTTTAGGGTTCAACATGAGTTTTCAGAAATGCTATTCTGCCAACCTTGAGGGTAACAACCTTGAAATCAAAGGCATTTTTTGCACACTCAACTGCCTCTCGCAGAATATATTCTCTCTTTTTTTGACCATTTTCTATGACCCTGAGAAATTATTGTGCATGTAAATCCCACCTGGTTAGCATTTTCTGAAATGTACAGACCTGCCCATCTTGGCAATAGTAATGCTACATTCAAAGTGACTTTAATGTGCTACCTTCCTCATTCCAGTGCTTGATTTTAACTTCAACACCCTATCTTCACGACTAAATATCAAAAGGCATGAGTTGCTGCCACAAGCAATAGAAGAGCTTTGCCAAATAAAGTGATTGTGGAGTGTAGTTTGGGTTAGTTTATATCTTAATGTTTCAGTATCCATTATGATTTCCAGTTTGAAGTGTTCCAGTATACATTTTATATAATCCTTGATTGTTGTTGGTCAGTAGAAAAAAGCTATTCTCATATTTCAATTTGAAGTATTTTACAGTCACAACTATTATATTGTATAGCTTGATGCAAAGCAATATAATTGATATTTATTTCAGTTTTTCCCCCCCTAGTAAAAAAAAAAAATAAAACTATAAATAAACTGTCACAAGATCCAAAATGCAAAAAGGCATTGCAATTTCTTTAATGTATCTGATAGTAGATGCATTACTCTAACATAAAATGTTATTTTACTAAGTATGTTCAATTTTGAAATACTGACATTCATGAAGTCCCTCTAATCATTAACATTGTTTAACTATATTTGAAGATTTCTTCTTGTTCTCTACCATTTTGTAATTTTAAATCTGATCTTCTAAATTTGGTGAGCATATTGGCAACATATTATATAAGATCTAAATGCTTTTTAAATCAAATAAAATGGACAGATTTTTCACCTAAGTACATCTTGTGTTAGATTTTGAAGAGCATAAAACATTTTCATTTATAAGTCTGCAGGATTCATAAATAGTTGACCACATTTACATAGAAAACTGAGAACAGATGATGCACCAGCTTCTAGAAGGAGTGTCCCATTTCTCAGCGGGATATCTAACCCCCTACCTGAAATAAGTGCCAAGGCATACAGAGGGGTGTGAGAATGGCCTTTGGACATGGAAATGATATTCAGCCTTTAGTTTTGTTAAATAACAAGGGTGTTTATTAGAACAATACCTCATGGAATATATGTTTTATCTTTTTATATATATTTTTTTTCAAATTTTATTGGCAGAAGTTGCATTAATATTTGTTTAATGAATGGAAAATCTTGACCACCACACAAAGTCACATGTACACTGTCTCTCGCGAGGGGACATTTTGATTCTCTGAATCATTTAAAAGCCACAGATGGCTTGAAGAATCTGCCTCCCAGAGTGTTTTGTCATGGTTGCAAATGGCACATTGTTATCTTTATCTGTTGTATCCGGCACCGTACTGCATAGTGTGTCAGTCTAAGACGACTGTATTTGTACCTGTGCCCTATGTCCTAAGTAGTTTTCATAACAAAGAAGGTGTGTCAGTTGGCCATTGATTGCTGCCATGAGGCGGGGCTTAAGTGAGCAGATTGTTGCCCCTGGCAGCTCCCAAACTGTTCCCGCTTGGATATCAATTACAACCAGTAGAAGTAGAATTTATAGACCAGCCTCCTGGATTCAAGTCCAATGAGTTGGACTTCGGTTTGAGCTGCTTCCCACTCAGTAAGCACATATTCCAAGATGCTCTGCCCCTCCCTTCACAGAGCCAACCTTGTTTTATGTTTTTTTTTTTTTTTATGCAGCACAACAGATAGCATCCTGTTGATACCGGACACACTTAAAGTTTACTCCACTCTGGTAGCTGAACAAGAGAATGCTAAATATAAGAAACAAGGGCTTATATTCCACACATCTATTGGATGCAGTTGCTTTTCCTGCTGAGACACTTTAAATATCCTCATGACTCGCATGGAACCAGAGTTGCGTTACTACACATGACAGGGCTTTAGAGAGCCACCAGTCTGATCCAGGGGCCAATTTTGTGTGACTGCCGACCCGGCAAGGACCTCTGCTTCGGCAGCATGAGGTAAGCACCTGATAGCTGATTTTTTTTTTTCTTCTTCTTCTTCTTCTTATGTTTTAGAGTTAGTCATGGAAATTTACAGGACTTTTTTATGAGCAGACTCATGATGGGAAATGATGTTCTTGTGGTTCAGTATTGGCTTTAAAAAAAGAAAAAAACAAAACAAAACCCTGCACTAAACCACTTTTTTTCAGAAGCATCTGTGTTTTCACACCTTTATCAACAGCTTGGTTACCAAAGTAGAAGTGCTGCTTTGACTTTTGTCTTCACAACCCGCATGTGTGTTCAGGTAGCTGTAAGTTGAAGAAAACCTGAAAGGTAACATATGTACTTTCTCTTATAGATGAGAAGTGACAAAAGAAAATGTACAGAAAAGCCTTAGAGTGCCGTTAAGAAGTAAACATCTGACTGAGGTAGACAATAACAAGCCAGACTGGAGCAGTGTACAAAAGATAACATGGATTTGTGTCAAACATTAATGGGTCTTTGGTTTATATGACTAGATAGCCATGGTAACTCTACTACAGTCAAAGCAAAGGAACAATCGGTTTCCTTCTTCTCTGGACTATATTGTAATGTGCGGGAATTCCACAACAAGGGTAAAACATCATCCAACACAGAAGATGATAAACTTTGTATTTCAGGATTAAAATTGATAGCAGAACAAAACAAAGTTTAATACAGATTAAGCATTTGAGTATAACAATCTTAGTGTTCAAGTATCACTGCAGAAGCAACACTTTGCCTCTCCTGGGAGTTTTTGTTTGGAATCTGTCTACCACTACTTCAAACTGTCAAGTCAAAACCTTAACCACGGTGGTGCAGGGAAAGCAATGTTAGAATTCACAGAATCTTCTTTTGTACTTGTGAGTCTGCCTATCTTAGGTGACGGTTCATTTGTTACAACAGCTCTTATTTTGCAGCTGTGGAAGTGATGTTTGTGTTTGTATTTTAATTGAAAGCAATCAGATGATGTTCTACATTTTTACCTTAAGTTTTTGTATTACTATTGTTGTCCCTGAAACCATTATATTTTAACTCAAGGCTGTCCTGCTGAATCTCAAACCAGCCCTTGGGATAGATCATACAAAACTCTAATGAATATAAATTTAAGATTATTATTATAATATAAAATCCTTGGTTAATTACTGTTTGTTAGGGGATGGTGGAATATTAGAAAATGATTCAATGATGATGTAATAAACCCACATTTGGTGCAAATGTGCTTTTAACTCTCAATGATCTTTTGTATCCAATAGACTGGATATGCTATTGCCATGCAAAGTCAGTTCAACGTATCATGCAGCCAGTTTGTGTTTAAATAATAGGTGAGTTGCTGAACTTTTGCGTACTTTACCAAATGTGAGAAACGTGCTTCTCTGATGGTGTCACGTCATTTGTTTCACCACAAATAGGGCCTCTAATTTCAATACAGGAAGCGAAACCAGTTGAATGAGTCACAACAACACCATGGCTGCAGCTTTAGTCTGTCTCTCCTTTGACCCAGAAGGCTATCTGCAGCCAGCTGCATGTAACTCCACTCTGGTCTGTTTTTAAAGTCAAGCGGCCTCCTGTTGCTCTGCTTTTTTTAAAGACAACGTCAGGACTCGGTGTGTGTAAACAGACGGAGGCTGCCATGCACCGCAAAGGTATCTGTTGATATTTAGAGTCTGTGTGGCTCCTGGGTTGATAAGTGGAGACACCTCGCTTGACAAGTTTATCACAGTACTTCATGCCGGCAGGAAGGATGATTAAATCTACGGAGAGGAAATGGGCAGCCAGGATGTTTAGGCTAAAAATGAGCATTCCACTCGTGGGAATGAACGTGTAATTTCATTGCAAACCGCAACGTTTTGAGAATACTTATCAATCTTTGCACATGTTTCAACACAGCAAAGAATGCCAATTTTTTTATTTTTTTTATGCATGTTTTGAATACAAAATTGCTCAGCTTGAGAGATAAATGCAGAGACACACTCATGGACTTGCAATCCGTACATTCATTACCATTTGTCCCGTGCCTCAGCACTTCCCCTGCCTTTCATCACACCTCTTTTGTCTGCAAAACGACAGCGGATCCTCTAGCTAGCACACTGGCCACTGAGCAAATACCTCACCCTTTGTCTCCCCCACTGCACTCAACTCCTCCTGTCCTCCTCTTCTGTTTGTTCTGCTGATTTATGTAGGAATGGAAGTCATGGAGGAGTCATTTTGAAATGACAGAGAGGAACGATTATGATAAAGGAGAGGAACAGGTTCTAGCCCTCCACCCCTCTGAGGCATTTAGGTGTGTAATGAGACGAGTGAATGGCTGTCAGTCGGCGTAATTGGTCAGCTTCTGGATTAAAACCCTGCTCATGGAGCCTTTTCGTTGGCATTGTGAGAGGCCATCATGTCAGTCAGGAAGTAAAAAGGAGGAAGGAAAGGCTTCTCCCTCAAATATGAAAAGGAATAAGTCTTAATGTTTTAAAGATCTGGGTGGTGTTTTATATTATACTTGCAATTATGAAAGAAAAGCTCTGCACCTACAAGGTTGAATGTTTTCACACATTTTGTCACAGAACAGTTACAAACCAGAGTTTTTTTTATGGGTATTTTATGTGCTAAGTAAATGGTAAATGGCTTGTACTTAGTGTTTCATTCACACACACACGCTGATGGTGGCAAGCAGAGTAGCCACAGCTGTGAAGAAGAAAAAATGTGGCTGGCTTACAGAGTTTTTTTGTTGTTTTTTTTTTTTAACAAAGAAAAATCTGCAAAATATTTGCATTAGCATTGAGACACTTTCTCTCTGGTACACCTAAAAAAATCCAGTACAGCCAATTATCTTCTTGCTCGTGTTTCTTTTAATTAATTGTGAAATTGCCTTTCCTTTTTCTCATGCAATGAGATGCTTAGAATGTCAGGACATTGTAAGCATCACTTATGTTTTTTTAAATCTACTTGTGGTCGCAGTGGTTAGAGTTCAGCAGGAGTTCCAGAGCTTCGACTAGTCTCACGCTGCAGTTTTTATAAATTTGTAAACATGTTATTCATGAGGATCATTCTGTTTCAGCAATAAATAAGCTCAGAATAAAGAAGTGTACCTCACTGTGAGGAAGTGGAACTACTCCTGACCACTTAAAGTAAATGTACTGGACAAATGTTCTCTTTTGCCCAGATTTATCCAAAACACAGAGGAAGTAAATCAGTTCCACATTTACAAACGGTCACATCAAAACATTGCTATTTCTGCAGCAAAAGTGCAGATACCCCTAACCAATCATTTTGAAATTATTGTTGGTTTTTTTTCCCTTGTTACTTTAATTTGTTACGTTGTATCTTACAGGGTGAGTGGCAAGATGAGCGGCAGCACTGTGGAGTTGAACTGCAGCAGCCAGCGAGGGTCAGCAGAGAGCCCCGTGTCGTCTGTACGGAGCCTGGGCAGCATTAGCCTCCCAGCTGCATCCACTGACAACCTGACAGCTGACACCGGTAAGTCAGTCACAACAAATCACGTCCAGTTAAGAGGATTTACTCCAACAGGGACATGCACAGAGAATCCAAAGCATTCTCTCATGTTTATAGGGGTTAGTTGCGCCACTGCTCCCACACGTTCAACCCACCGAAAGAGGAAATGTTGCGCTGCAAGGTTATGTTTGCCCACTTATCTCTTGCCTTCCGTATTTTGTTATGACTGGGTGTGTTTGAGAGTTCTAAAGTCTTCAAACATGTGACGTGGCTCGCACAGTGAGTGGCATTTGTCCTTGGCGTATCGGGTTTAAACCTTTGTGGCTCTCAGACGCTTGTAATTGCTGCAACTTCCTGTGCATTGCTGTTTGAAGAGATAATTATGGACTCTGATAACGAGGAAAAAAAGGGTTTGGCTACATCCTACAGAGTACGTCTTTTTTTTTTTTTTCTGCCTTTACGCGTCTCCCCTCACTGTGAAAGCGGTTATTGAAGACTGCACAACGCAATTACCTTGTCGTCTGCCTCCTCAAGTGTAATGCGAAGCCTTTAATTGAATTGAATGGATCATAATCGGGTGGAAGATGTTTTGAGTGTTGACGTGAATCAGAGGTTGTGGAAATTTCCAGCTCTTCTGAGGAAACGAGGTATGTGTTTATAGCTAAGCAGTTAGATAGGGGGGTTGGATGGTCTAACGAGGTTTACAGTAAGAAATATATGAATGAGTCAGATTTAGGCTCTAAGAAATAGAAATAGTACTTAGAATTCAGCTTGTTTTCTAGGTTGTCAAGGTATTCCTGGCAGAACAAGTAATTCTTTTTCATTTTTTATTGCAAAGACACTCCAAAAAACTTTTTTGGCAATATAAAAAAAATACTCAGTAAGACCGAGATCATCCCAGAAGCCACCAATGTAATATTTTTTTCTCCTTCTCAGGGTCTCGAGATGCTACGTGGATGTCTTGTTCTTCACCGTTTCCCAGAACTCCTGTGGCATCAGCTCCTGGCTCTCCTCACTTGTCCTCCTTCAGCAGCTTAAGCACCCAACCGCCTCCTCTGCCAGAGAAGAAAATGGTCAACCGCACCGTGTCAGCTCCAGACACTGCCAATGGGAAATCCTTCATCCGAGCCTACCCGCGCCTTCCGTTCGCCGGCTCGGAGAGCAATGTGTGTCGCTCCACTGATGCCGCTTCCCGCACCAGCTTGCCATCGAGTCCTGTTGACCCCCGGCCTGTTTTCTCCTCCAATGAGTCCCTGGAGCGCTGCCACCTCCCTCTGGCTAGGCCCTCGAGGTCCCGGACTCTGGATGAGCAGCAAAAGACCCAGGGGCGGTTAGGCGTGCACTGCCGAACCAGCATCACCTGCTTGTCCTCGCCACAGCTTAGCGCGCCCTTTTCGGCCTCAGAAGCCAGCTCGGCACCAAACCTTGGCTCGAGCATGCAGCTCCAGACTCTTCTGAGCAACATCGACAGCAGGGAAGGGGTGTACTCCAAACTGGGTGGCCTATATGCGGAGTCCCTACGACGCTTGGCCCTGAAATGTGAAGATCACTTTACTCGCTCCCAGAAGAATCCGCTCAGGTTTGACGAGAGCAACTGGTCGCTATTCAGGCTTACATCCAACAAGCCGAGCTGCAACGCAGGAGATGCTGTGTACTACTCTGCTGCCTGCGCCTCGGACCCCAGGAACTCTTACGCTGTGAAGGTAATCCTTAAATCCTGAAACAAAATAGTGTTACTTCTATACGCTTGGTTCAACTGACAACTGAACAGCTAGTGAACCATCTGAGAATTTCCAATGAAAAAGAGTTTTATTTCATTACAGAGCACTCAGAACATAGTTTGCTTTAGGGGTGTCCCGATTCGATATTGATATTGGAAATTGGTCCGATATCAATCAAAAAAAGGAGTATTGGATTACATTGGCATGCCTCTAAAATCTCTGATATAAACCTGTCAACAAAAGCTCTCCACTCCAGCGTTTAGTCTGCCCCCAGCATTTCTCTTCTGCAGTGCTTGTATCTTGCATGCAGATCCATTGGGTAATAATAAATGGGTCAGTTGTACTCTTACCTATTGTTGTTGACTATTGTTTTCTGTTTGAGTGCCGTCACGTGAGCAAGGCATTTTTAACACTCTACACTACCAAAGAAGTAACACCATTATTTATGAGCCATATTGGTATCGAGTCAATATTGGTATTGGTCAATAGTGAAAGCTGCAATATTGGTATTGTATTGAAGGTAAAAAAGTCTTATCACCTGTAATTTGAGAGTTTTTCCATTTTTGTTACACCTTGAAAAGTTTTACTAAATTAGTAACTTAATGCAGAAGTTTTCAAACTTTTTTTAGTGCCAGAATTAAAAAAAGAACTTCCTACCCGGCTATACCCTAGATAGAAACAATGATAATCTTGCCAATAAGTAACTAAGTTAAAATTTTATCATGAACAAATTAGCAAAAAAAGGTTTCTTGATGCCTTAATTCAGGTGGGAAAGTCACATGTTTTAACACCCAGCAGCAGGGGGAGTTGGTGATCTGGATCAGTAATGTTTGTCCACGATCTGGTGTTCAGTCTGCACTGTAGCAAACTCCAAGTAACCACTAACTGAACAAAGTACTTTTACTACTGCTTTGGGTTTTGAAACAAACCACAGCGTCAGGATCGATGTTTGCTTGGGGTTAAGAGCTCCAACATCCTGGGTCAGCCTGCAGTAGAGTTAATGTTTCTCCAGAATTAAAAGGAGTCAGATGAGGTGTTTCTGGTGTCTTATCAGGATGCCTAATTCAAGTCACCCTTTGAAGGTCTCCTGGACACATCCAACTGAAAAAGCATCAGGGAGTTTGAAGGCTAAGCTTCCCTCCTGCTGCTCTAGCGAGAAATGTATATAAGCACAATAAATAGAAGTAAAATGCAGTCTTGTCTCAGCAGTATCTGTCTCATCATTGAATGCTTCTGAGGAAATGCATGATCTGGTCTCACAGTCTGATGTAGCAACAGGAGAAGCTTTAAAGTAGGGAGAACATTTTTAAATCCTTTTTTATTCACATCAATAGTCTTTGATTTAATTCAAAGACTGTTGACAGGATTATGGAAAGTTAAAACAGAGAACAATGAAATGAAGCATTAGAAATTCAATTGCTGTGTCGAGCCTATTCACTCCCGTTACCTTAGCAATTGTCTAGTGGGTGTGAACGTATAAAACGGTTTGAGCGTTTAAAGAAAAGCTGTAGAAATGAAACACATGTGGTTGCAGTGTTGTTGGTCTACAGATGGGATGGTCCCATTGATGTTCAAACCTTCAGACCCCAGAAAGTAAACAAGCGGCGAGCAGGGCGTGGATTCAGTCTCACTGATCTTTGTGCTTGAGTCTTTATTGCAGTACAAAGCAGCAGCTCTTTGTGCTGCATGTGTTAACACCACAGGCTAGCCTCCCAGACTGTTGCTTAATATCTCCAGCCACAATTAATCTTTACATTCCAGGAAGGATTTACAGTCAGACAAACCACTGTTGTCAAGGCCAGCCCTCACACACACACACACAATGCCGCATGAGAACATCTTTCAGAACTGCTGATGATATATATTTCTGTAGCCACTTTGTGTTTAATAGGCTGTCTGTGGTGTTTAATTATTTTTATGTTTCAGACATGTTGATTCTTAAAATCTGTTCCCAATAAACGTGTTTAGGAGAGATTAGCAATCCAACCATAGCCACAATAAAAACATTGTTAACATTTAATGAGAATGGTTTTTGGTGATGTTGAGTGTTTCCCATGACAGTCTTTTACAATACTTAAAGGGATGGTCCAGGATTTATTTTTTAAAGTTTTTTTGAAAAAATGCGAGCAGTTAATAACTTGCCTATAAAGAAAAAAATTAGGTTCAAGCTAATGGCTGGTCTGCGGAGGCAAAACCGACGCAGACTTCAGGCAACAACTCCGATCTCAAAAACATTGTCGTGGTTTCTGCACCATGAGCACCATCATGTTTGCACTGAACGATTATTTACAAAGGAGCAGATTATTTTGAACAAAGAAAATGAATCTAGGAGGCAGTGCACCACCAATGTTCTTCCTGTGTGAAACTAAAAGAATAGAGATTCTGAAGAGAAACTTCTCTGAAACAACTTCAGTTGCCAGTATTATTTACGATGCTAAGATAGTAGCTACTGCATAGCTGAAGACCAAAGTGGACATCAGCAACCTTAAAACAATTCCCATCTCAAAATTATTCCAGTTTATCTAATGCTATTTTGTACAAAAACGAACAACAAAATCACAACTGTAATAGCATTGTTTTTACCCCAGCTTTACTATTATGTTAAATGGTTTACATGATTCATTCTTTATGGTTCACAGGAAGTGGTGCATCACCTCCACCCTTCTTTTCTCATGTGAATAATCCTTAGCTTATTTGTTAATCACAACCTAATGGATATAGGCCCTCCCACCTGACAGTTGTTCATTTGTATATTAAACATTGTTTACTAAAACAGATTAGACTTTTTTTATTCTCTGGGCTTCTAAAAGTCTACTTTGGCGACAAGTTTCAGCCTTTGGGTCCAAATGTGTATTTACGCTTAATTCAGAGCTGCTCAAGTCCAGTCCTCCAGAGCTACCATCCTGCAACTTTCAGAGATTTCCCTGCTCCAACACACCTGAATCAAATGAAAGGCTTGTTAGCAGGTCTGTTCAGAGCTGATCCTGGTCTGTTGGAGTGAGGATGCATCTAAAATTTGCAGAATGGTCGCTCTCGAGGGTGCTTCAATTAGAGCATTCTTGCTCTAATTGAAGGTACAGATTGAAGACTAGCAACCCGTCCAGGGTCTCAACCAATGATTGTAGACTACAATCCCCATCCCCCAAAGAAAAGCAGGAATAGACAATGAATGACTTCTAAAGGTGACCTACGGCAATTAAAATATTGTGTGTGTGTATATACAGTATAAATCAAAAACTGGGGGGAAAAAATGCTATTATTCCCATTAACAAATTTTTTTTTTTTATTATCAAGAACAAATGTTTACCTTTTTACATGCAATCTGTCTTTGTCCTTTCTCACTTCTGCCTTATGTCACTTGCTCCACAGATCTGTAAGAGTTCATCCAATGATGCCAAACAGGGTCATCTCTATGGTCTGACAGTGCAGCAGAGCATCCCTCCTCACTTTAACATCCAGCAGGATTGTGGTCACTTCCTCGCCTGTGTTCCTCAGAGCATGCTGCCCTCAAACGAAGTCTCTCTGCCTGCTGCGCCGGCTCCTACATCACCGCAGTGCGCAGCGTCTGCTCAGGGTCAGCAGGCAGAGCAAGAGAGAGTGGTGGTCATCACGCCTGAGATTCCCCATCAGACCACTGCTGACTTCGTTCGGGAGTGGGAGGCGTTCCATAAGACGCAGCCCGAGGTCTACGAGCGCCGTGTTTGTTTCCTGCTTCTGCAACTCTGCAATGGCCTTGAGCACCTGAAGGAGCATGGGGTCACGCACCGTGACCTGTGTTTAGAAAACCTGCTGTTGATCCCTCACCAAAAAAGGCCCTCCCACCTAACTCAGCAGAGCACCGCTGATGGCAGTGCCTGCAATGGTGCAGCTGCTGGAGACGTCCAGCGCCACCTCCCCCGTCTCCTCATCAGCAACTTCGCCAAGGCCAAACGGCGCTCCTCAGAGGACGCTGCTTCGACGAACGGGGACCCTCGCGTCAAGCGTGACCACGCCCGACTGGCGCCCGAGATCGTCTCTGCTGCTCAGTATCGTAAATTTGACGAGTTCCAGGCTGGCATCTTGATCTACGAGCTTCTCCACCTGTCCAACCCGTTTGAGGTGAGTCCAACGCTGAGGGAACAGGACTACCGCTGCGAGGACTTGCCTCCTGTGCCCCCTATGTCCATTTACTCCTCAGGCCTCCAGAGGCTCGCACAGCTCCTCCTGCAACCCGACCCCATCAAGCGCATCCACATCCAGGAGGCTAAGCGGATACTACAGAGCCTGCTTTGGGGCCCCCGGAAAGACCTGATGGAGCAGCAGTGGGAACGGCACAGGCGAGGCGGGGGCTTCGTTGACGGGTCCCGAAACGAAGGCCTGCTCAACTGGCTGGATGTGAAACGGGCCCTGCTGATGATGAAGTTCGCCGAGCGCTCGCTGGAGCCAGAGAGGAACGCGGAGCTGGAGGACTGGCTGTGCTGTCAGTACTTTTCCACAGCTCACCCTCTGTCTCTTTGCCACACGGCCGAACTGCTCTACTCCCTAAAGTGACAGCTCATGTGTGCGAGCCGCGTTAAAGTCATGTGTGAACTTGTGAACGTGCGAATGAGAGTCAAAGATAATGTCCAGACACTACGCACTGAACTGTGAACCTGATAATGTTACTTCTGCGTGCATGAGAGCCATAAATCAAACCATCTACACACACTGTGCTGGAGTTTCTTCACCAATGGCAGCCCCCATGAAGACAGCATAAGACGACCCTGAAGTTGTAGGGATGCACCAATCAAATCTTGGAGGATAATTTACAAAATCTGTTTTTTTTAAAGGCTTGGACCTGTTGATAGGGATTTCTCTTAAGAGCAGAAAATAGAAGATCAGGATTTTGGCATGTGTGTGTAATCCTTTCTATTGGGAGTAAAGGCTTCATCTGTGTGCGTGTGTGTGTGAGACGGACAAATTGCTGCAAACCAGGTTACTGTCATCTGAAAAAGGGTTATTACACAGTTAACATTTTCTACCAGCGTTAGCATCATATTTTGGTGATCAGGCACAGCTGACACTGCTGTTTCCATGGTTATTTATACAGAATCTAGGTCCTGACGTTAACTATGAGGTTGACAAAGCTTCCAAATGCAGCATTTTCTACAACAGGCAGAAGTCAAAAGCTTGAAAGGATAAACCACTGCAACTTTGTTGTAGCTCAATTAGTGTTCCCATTATCTGCTCTCTTGCAGTCTAGATGAAACCATATTGTGAAAGTTTTAACGTTCTAACCCATCTTTGCTTCCCCTGATTATAGTTACCACACTGATACAAAGAATGGCTAACTGTGAGACGACTTCCACCTGTAACGACTTCCTCAGCAAATAGTGTTGTCAGCGTATCCTGGTAGCTTCTTTTGTGGTGTATTCACTGATCAGGCTGGTTGTTGGTCAAAGCCAATTAAGCTTTCAGCCAACTTTCTAGGTGCATCGCTACAAAAAAGTGATTGACAAAGTACCATTACCAAAGTTTCTTATGTAACATTCTGTGTATTTAATAAATAGATGTGGAGGCACTGTGGAAGCTTATTAACTTATAACCTGATAATGTGTCTGTAACACATAATTGTGTAAACATACAACTCATTTTTCTCCATTTACATCTAGTTTCTTCTCAAAATAAGATGTTGATTGTCAATTTGAACTTGTTGTACCTTCTCCACACTTTAAGCCACAGGCACATAGTGCTGTACTGTGAAAGCAACTGGTTACTGGTTTACTGGCCAGAACGATCAAACACACCTGCTTCTGTATTGACTGACTAAGTTTTCCCAAGCCCTACTGACTTCCATCGCACATTTAAACGTTCTGACATTTTTTGAGGTGCCTTTTGTTCTTTGTATATGTTCCAGTGATTCGAACCAAGTGTAAATATATTTCATTTGTCCTTTGTGAAACTGGCCTTTCACAGAATGTTCCGGTAACAACTTTGTACAGTTATTTGTAAATGATTTTCAAAAGCAAACGTGAGCCCAAGCAGGTCTTAAAAAGCCATGAATATGAGCAACAGGTATTATTTATGATGCATTTTTGTTTTCCTACGCAAGTCACTGGAAGTTTTTCTGAGTTCACTGTCTTTTTTTTTTTGTATACGTTTCTTTTTGTGGCTATTGTTGTGTGCAGCAAAAGGCTCAAATGATCATTTTTTCTGTTGTTTTTTTTTTTATCCCCAATAAAAATGTTCAAATGAACTGTTTGGTAAACAGCCTGCATGCAGGTGTTTGCCCATGACTAATTTAGATTTATAACAAGAAGAAACATGCTCTGAACTAATGCATAACGGATTTGATTTTCTTCTATGTGTGTGTGTGTCTCCTATTTGCATCGCTCAATAAACTGTGCATATATTTTACCACAGTTATATTTTGTGTTTTGATACTTTTTGTACGTCTCCAAGTTAAAAGATATTTTAAAAATGGGAATTGGTGTAGGAGTGTCTGTGTTGCAGCGCCACCTCGTGGTGCTGAAGATTATTGCACCTGAAGAATATTCTCATACAAACCATGGCAAACATCATGATTTTTTACAAACAAATCGTAGAGAGATGATAGGTGTAGTACTTTCACAAAATACCTTGAAATATAAGCTGAATTTCCACATATTTATTCTGTTTATGTACAATAAGGTGTAAGCAGTACATCTCTTTAGCTGCTACTGAAACTTTTAACAAGTTACAAGAATCGATGTTTAAAACAATGTGTTAAATTCAATTTAATATCTTTCTATTGCAGCCACTTTGATCATTTAAATAAGCGTGTTTTTGTATATTGGTGCCAATGCTGTTGCTTTAATGTTGGCCAACATAATATACATGCTTCCAACAATTAACTATATTCTGTCAGTGTTGGTAGAAAGTGGCTGTGAGAAGCTAATGCAGTTGAGTTATATAAATATGTACATAGCTTTTTTATCTTATCACAAATTAAGAGTTTATAAAGTGAACATTTTAGTTAATGTCCTCCTTCGAAACATAGAATTTTATAAGGGTATGTTTTACTCAGACACACATGAAAAAACTATGTAAAGGTAATAATGCCTAAATTTGAGATATGTTCTCTGCAAATTAATAAAAAGATACAAAATTTTAAGGTGAAACAAATGTTTAAAAAAAAAAAGTAGCAGCATTTTCACAGTGGAAATGTTTGATGTTGTGAAAAACGCAGGTGCATCACCCTTTAACCCTTCCTCCTTTAACAAGTTGGTCGCGTTGAGGACCCTCAATTGGAGTTTGGAGCCTCAGGCCAAAACCGAGCTCAATGTGTCTTCTTTGTGCTGCCACTGACTCCCTCTCACAGGTTTCTGCTTCACATCACTCCTTCAAACCATCGGGTGCTCCTCTGTCATAGGTGGAACCATGTTGCTAGGGCGTTTTGGCCAATGGAGTGGCATTTCCAGGAACAGTGCTGGTCTCGGTCTCCCTCACGCACACACACTCCCACCAAATAAAGGAGTCTGTCAAGTATCCAACTAACCCACCAGAACCCCCACCGACCCACCCACCCACCTTTTGGACGTTGTGCACCCCATTACTGCTGGCATAAAACTTACAGCACTACAAAAAGAGATCATGTTGCCAATAAATCAGGGAGACAATATCTTGGGGTACACTTGAACGTAAGGTCATGCAGCATCCAAAACGTCAACAAATCCACTATAAATATTAATATGAGGTTTTCAAAGGGTTCGGTAAAAATCTGGCCTCAATCTAAATTGAAAAAATTTCCCATTACCTACATGTAGCATTGTTTGAATAAATGTGAATAAATTTAAGCAACAGGGCTAAGATTCCTCCACAGCATTATCAAAGACCAGTTTTCAGAAATATTAAATGTTTGATGCATTTCATACAAAGGACGGCACAGCCGGTGGTGTTTAGGAAGCAGCCATTCCCTTGTCCACATCATAGAACCAGGTTGATTTGTGTCACTTCCCCTCAAGTCATTCAAGGAAATCATTTCAAAACTGCATTTTATACTTTTCAACCTGAAATATTTTTGGACAACAAAACATGCAAAAATAGAATTAGCCTGTGAAGGGCCAAATACTTATTCACAGCTAATCTCTATAGTCCTACTCCAGTTCAATATTTAGGGCTGTTTCCTTGGCATATGAAAGAGCCTGCAAGTTATGGCTAAATATTGAAACAGAAAATGTGAAGTTTTTTTTATATGGCAATAAAAAGATGTAATTCTTTAATTCCTACACTTCAGTCATAGATGTGATGATTTTTTGTGTGCATCTGTGTAGAGATTTCTTTCAATTGTCATCCACTCTTATACAGACTTCAGACTTGCTCCCATGCTGGGATGACACACATCTACAGCTTCCTTTGGATGTTTCCTCTTCCTTGAAGGAATTGTAGCTTTTCCTGTTTCTGCAGCAAAACTTGCCTACAAGCCAACTGCAGCAGAATTACACAACGTCATGAGTTAAAACATGGCCGTCTCTACCTTCAGCAACCCATCAAATACTTGCATTTCAACTACAGTTTTGCTGTGGGAAAACAGCCTTTAATTGGATGAGGAAAAAAAATTCTGCCACCCATCCAGTCATTCATTCCAACTGAATATTATTTCTTTTGAGCCTCATTGATTTTTTTTAAATACATGGTTACTTTTTTTAATGTATTATCTGATATTTTTTTTTTTTTTTTGGTGGAGCAAATAAAAAGCCTTGCAATAGTTTTACAGGACCACCCAAAAGCATTTTGATCTTATTCTGCCACCTGGTGGACCACATTTGTCATAACATTCAAGATTTCAGATTTTGAATATAAAAGTTTGTTCTACAAAGTAAATAACATCCCATAAATATTAATTTTAGGAATGAACATATGAGTATTACTTTTTGCTCTGAAATCTTAAAACTTGACATCATCATAAACTGCTAAAATTTATTTAGCATTAAAACATTTAAAGCACTGTATTAACATCCACCAAGTTGTCCTAAAAGTGTGAAAAAAAGATGCAATCAAGCACTTGTGGTTTTACAACATGCTCAAATCTGAAAGTTAAGCTTGCTTGATCATGAAAAATGAGTCAGCCTCTGAATGACTTGCCACCGTCATGCTAAAAGCCTAAAAGGTGAAAGAAATTTACTGAGAAAAAAATGCATTCAATCATGTTTGTTTACATTAAGTGTCACAGATGACCCGTTCGTACGCAGCCTGTGGTACAGTCGATCACCAGGTCCTCAGGTGGGACGCAGGTGACATCAGCCCAGGTAAGGGAGAGGATTGGAGAAGAGAAGTGGGATATTTGGCTGGGTGGGATGGGAGATGGGTGCAGGAATAGGGATTTCTTGGAAGACAGTTCCAAGAAATCCATGGAAAGGATTCGGGGTTAAGTTAGGGGCCACATAAGGGGATGGGGAGGGCTGATTTCGAGGCTTTGTGTTCATTTCGTCTTGGGTTTGGCCTCCAGGGGTTGGCCAATATCTTTCCCACGCAGCTTTCGGCCTGACAGAAAGAAAAAAACAAAAACATTACAAATAAGAAATGAAAAAGACAGAAAACCTAATACTGAACAGAAGATATTTTTTCAAATTTACTGAACACGCTGTAACTAATAATTTACAGCCTCGACTTCCATTAACACAGTACAAGACTTTTCTGGATTCAGTAAGTTTATTGTCAAATATAACAGGCAAACAACCCAAGTACGCTTTCAGTTCTGGACCCAATATCAATGCGACATGTCTAATGATTTCAACTAATGCTTCAACATTAAAATAAAAAAAAAAAAAAAAGGGTTCAGACAGCAATCTTGTTCACCTTTTCAATGAAAGTCTTCCAGTAAGTAACCCATTATTAAAACTCCACATGTATTTTTTTCCCTACATAATGTGTACTATATGCTGTGTTCTCGTGTTTATGCGCATCAAGAGCCTTTCTTACCAATGACCCGCTCAATTTTTCCCATGACCTGGTTGTTGGGTATCGCCTTCCCGCTTTCGTAGTCGGCTATCACTTGAGGCTTCTCGTTAATTTTCTGAGTGTAAAAACGGATTAGAAAACATGCTTAAACAAGTCAAAACTAAGACAATGTGTTTAACTCCTATAACTACAAGTGTATTCATCAGTGAGCATCAGTAAGACATTGCAAGTCACCACAGAAGGTCAGTATGCAAAGTGTGTATACTCACTGTGGCGAGGTCTTTCTGGGTCATTCCCTTCTCCTGTCTGCCTTGCTGAATGACCTTGCCCACCTCCAAAGGAACCCTCTCGTGGTGTAGCTCTTCTGTCTCCCTGTCCAGCTTGGCAGTATTTTTGGTCACGAGGTGCTGCTTATTCTGTCCTGCAGACCCTGTGTGACAAGGACCAGTTCGAGGCACTTAGCAGACATGCAAATGCAGCTTTTGAGTTTATCTTGATCAGCGAAAAATAATGAGATCATAAACACGATTTAAAGCCGTTAAAAATTTGTCCTTCTGTAACGAGTTACATTTTTTAGTCGTCTCAATATCCTCCCCACGTCTCTGAGCAGCAGTGATTGCCTGGAGGAAAGACAGGAACAAAGGAGGAACGGTGAACAATTAGTCTCCAAACTAATTGCTGTTTTATTGGTGGTAAAACTGAATTACGACTATGTTTATGATAAGCTCTATCTGCTTTTGTTTATCACTTCCAAGGATGAGGCTAATAAATAACAAGACTGCTTATCTTGGTATATTGACGCAACAAAATGGCACCATGGTCACTAACATTGCCTCAACGCAATCTGGCATTTATACCCAGTCAGCATGATCTCTCAGCTCACTCAAAACAAAAAATATCTCCACATCAGAGAGATCAGTGTCACCTGTCATTTTGGCAGAGATATACACCTACAACTGTTTACAGTCTAAATAGAATTTAAGTGATAACTAAAGTGCATTGAAATGTATTTAGATCCACGTCACGTGATTCAAGTTTTGTCATATTGTAACTACAAACTTTTGTGACAGACCAAGCTCAGTCTAATCATTTGGACACTTCCTTTTCAAACCCAGCCACAGATTTTCAACTGAATTCAAACCAGATGTTTGATTGGTTCAGATAAATACGCTAATTTAATCTGGTTGTTGTCTCCAGAACTATGACTTGTGTACCAATAATAACGTTGTGTGAACTGTTTAATGTGTCTAACACTTAAAAACGAAACGGCACTGCTTATGCTTTCACTTACAGACTTCACATATGTCAAAGAGTAATCTGTGTTGGCGAAGCCTGTGAGCTGTTTAGCAAAAGAAACATTTCTATCAGCAACATTAATATGTCCATACGCCCCTGTGGAGCAACAGAAAACGGTCTGTTGTCTTTCAAGAGCACCACGCGATGCAGAAATCGGACACATAAACAAGAGTACAACCAGTTTCCACGACAACAAACGCAGACAACTGGAGTGCGCCATTTTAATGGCTCGCAAGAAAACGATTCATGGGGAAACAACACTAACCAAACAAACGGTTTTACGTGTACTTTACACTGACCTGTTTGGACTTGGCCTGGGCAGCAGTAGGGCCCTTCTTCCTCAACACAGTCACCGTGTCCCAGTCGCTTTCGGCCATGTTTTCAAGGGTTCAGTCGGTTTTTGTGATATTTGTGAAGTTCAAATGCGCTCAGGCTGCCTGGAAGTGAACCTTTTAAATGAGACAATGTACTAGCAGCACTTCAGCGAGTCAGCTCCTTCCAGAAATATTACCCACGCGTTCTGCCAAACCTTTATTTATAACCGACGGTTAACAGCGACATGACGGTGGGTCAACAACAGCGCCCTCTTCTGCTTGAGCGCAGTAATGCTTGTGTATGGCAAATCATAAGAACATATAATGAAGCACTAGTTCCATATATTTACTTAAGACATGGATGACATGTCTTAAGTAAGCCATTTCATTAGGAAATGGCTTTCCTAATGAACGGTAATTTACTTAATAATATCAGTAGGATTATAGGTATCTACGTTTACTTCTTTTTAAACCCACAATGTTTTTTTTTGTTTCTTGTATTGTTGCTGTATTTATGTTTATTACTATTATTATTATTTATTTGCTGCTACAGACTATGCTTTTACCCTCAGATCTATCCCCAAGCCGAATACAATAAATACCTCAAAGGCAGGGTTATCAGTTACTCAGCTTAAACAATAGGCATTTTTGTTTGTTTTGTTTATTGCATGTTTCATGACTGTACTTTCATTACAATGCCAGTTACAGAAACTGACATCAAATTTCTAATTAGTACCCAAAAAATTAGCGAATTAATTTGATTCTGATTCTTTGGTGCACCTATAAAATCCATTGCCCTGCAACATTTTTAAACTTAAAATTCTGCTAATACCAAACTTGCCAAAAGTCAGTCATTTTATATGCGAGCGCAGACTCTTTGAGCCCCACCATATTTTGTGACTGGGGTTTTAAAATATTGATGCTCTCTTAATTATAACTTCAGTATAGGACCTCATTGTAATTTGAATTTTTTCAAATTAAATTGTCTATTTTTCTATTCCTCAAATTATGCAAGCTACAATAGCTGTTGAAAGTAAACAGTACTGGACTTTCCCATAGTACATTGGACTTTTGCCATAGTCCAACGTAATAGACTGCTACTAAGCTTTCGTTATTGGTCTGATATCCCTGTTAGACCTTCCAGGTAGGATTATGTTCCAGTCAGCCTTGTTTTTCCATTGTCTCATTGATTATATAGAAAATCTGATTGCCAAACACCATGATAGTTTCTTTTTTAAAAGTGAACATTACATCAGAAAGTGGGGGGGGGAAACATCTACTTATCTCATTGCTACAAAATTATTCACAACAGTATGTATATTTATTAGCTGCATTCCGAATAAATCCAACAGAACATAATTTGAAAAACTACTTGTTTTATTTTGTAGGATTAAACAGTAAGTATGCAACACTTTCAGAAATCTAATATTCTTAAAGTGGGACATTGTTAACGTGCAGCTGAAGACAGCAGCAATGGAAGTGCTTGTCGTAACCATATACAGGTGATCTTTTGGAAATTCAGGTGTGCTACTTCTAGGCACACTGCCCTGCCTGCTTCAGCACACCTGATTTCTACTGATGACTGATTAATAGGCTTTTACTGAACTGTAATCATCCGAATCAGGCATGTTAAAGCAGGGAAACATCTAAAGAAATGTAGTGTGCTTCAAAGACCAGGGTTGGGAAACACTGTGCTGACTGATGAAGGCAGGGCTTTTTACTTTAAATTTTTTTAAAAAAGGGGGCGAAACATTTTTCTGAAAAAGCAGAGAGCCTAATGAAAATAATAGCTAAATCCTAATTCTACTTTTTGGATTACATTGGTCCCTTGGTAAGTAAAAGATTCAAGGTTCTTTTTCACCAATTACAGGACATTTCTGAGGCAGCATCGCTGTTACGCCGCATACGAACTGGGGACCAGCCAAACTCAGACAGAGCATCGTCCGCCTGCTGACGCCCCAGACGGAAACTTTGTCTTGAACTCCGTCTGGATGTCCACGCCCGAGGTTTTGGATTCATCTGGAGACATTGCGAGAAATTCATAAATAAAAGAAGAAAAAGTACGATGCACCTGGCTGTAGTAGATAGACCTACAAGCAAGAAGGTTTTCAAAGCATACAAGCTCCCAAAAAGAATGTAATAATCTGCTTCCTACCTGAACGAAAACAGCTGTGTTCATGTGAAGAGTCTCAACTCGATCAGATAAGTGATTTAACCATTCCAAATGGTCACTGATGGACTGGCTCAGATCACTGTTGCTCTATTTTAGGAGAAGGAAAAAAAGCATCACGTGGAATACAAACACAAATTTAGCTAGATTTATTTATTAAATATGAGGATTGAAAGAAACACACCCCAGACAAGTTGTCTTTCACTTCAACTGCAGCAAGACGAATGTGCTCAAGTTTGTCAATTTGTTCCTTCAGCCGATCATCAAGCTCCTGCATCATCATCAGGCCCTCGTCCACTCTGACAGAACCCTTAGCGGCCATCCTGGGTCTGGGACAAATGATTGGTTATTTGCAAAAATCACAACCTGTTTTTTTTTTTTTTCTTTAAAATAAAATTTTGGTGCCAAATTGTTATATACCTAAATGGTGGGCACATTTTGCTCAGAAATACATTGGTAAATATTTGACCTTATATGTCATTCAACTCATTAACAAGTTAAAGAAGCAGCATAGCAACTCCAGAGAGTAGCAAGTTTCTTTAGTAAAAGACCTTTGCCAAGAAAATGTACTTTGGCAACATTTTCATGCTATTGAGAAGGCCATTTTGCTATAAATTACACTAACAATTTATTGTGTAGAAATGGATGACAATGACCTGCGACCTCTCCAGGGTCTACCCTGCCTCTACCCTGTTCGCTGTAGATAGGCAGCAGCAACCCTCTTGCCCGCACTAGGGACAAGGGTGTACAGAAAATAAATGGATGGATGGCTGGCTGGCTGGCTGGATGGATGGGTGACAGTAACCTTGAATCTGATACTGGTGGCTACTAATGTGTCTCATCTGGCTGTTAAAATGATATCAAACTTAATTTAACCATGTTTCAGCTCCAAGTTCAAAATATGACCTCAGAAGAATCAAAAACAGATGTTTAAAGCACAAAGAAAGTTATGGGGTGAGAAAGAATCTGTTGGATGACTGTTTGATGTGAAATGATGACGAAAACACAACATGGTGAAAACAAACTGGTCAGTGTTCCAAAATCAATAAAGAAGTGTGTATTCCCAGCCTATGAGCTGCCGAGCTGTTCTTAGTGCTTACTTTGAAGCTATTACGGAGGCTGCATCGGTAGTTCATCCACAACATCTCCAGTGAGACCTTTAATTTTTAAACCCGTCGCTTTATTTGCACGAGCAGCAAAACATCAAACACACTGGCGCGGCAGAACGTCGACAACCGCGAGGAAAATTAGTACTAAATAAAAGCCAAATTACCTTTTTGTTCCTGAGGTAAACACTCAGAGGTAGATCACTAACAATACAGGGGCTGCAGAAGAATCCCCCTTTTCCGCATTCCCGAAGGGGAAACTTTCGTCCTCCCGCCTACATGCCTCATGAACTCTTCAGAATAATTTTTTTAATGGAAAGTGGAGTAGCCTATGTGAAAAACAGTATGAGCATGGACTACGTTATCCTAAGTATGTAATAATGAAATATCTTCGGATATGTTACAATAAAAGCTGGATTCATCGTTTTCTTGTAAACAAAAACATTTGTTTCCCCTCCTTACAATTTTCTGTCCAACCGCGTGGTGGCAGTGTTGCACCTACGACATGGTTTGCCGACTGGTATAAATAAATACAGAGGAAGACTCGGGGCAATAAGTCCCAGCAGAGCACTTATTGCTCTGCTGGGACTGCGCCAGTCCATCAGTGACCATTTGGAATGGTTAAATCACTTATCTGATCGAGTTGAGACTCTTCACATGAACACAGCTGTTTTCGTTCAGGTAGGAAGCAGCGACAAGAACTATCACTTCATATAATGCCATTATTATTATTTTTTTTTTTACAGCTGCTAAGAAACCGGTTAAATTTTTTTTATGAGCCTGCCAAATTGTCAATAGTACATATGTTTTGTTTTTCGAACATAATTTCATTAAATTATTCAGATGACGTACAAAAACTTTAAATTATAGCAAAAAATGGCACCGATCGGGTTTTTTGTTGGCCGATTCCGATTGTAGAAAAAAGCAACACTTCTTGAATATCAAAACGATGTTGGTGTTTTTCTGAGGCAGTACGGAACTTGTGAAGGGACTAGTCAAAGCAAGTGACAGTAAATTTACAAGAATTGAAAATCAATTCTTGTTTCCCACAGGTTATAGATGGAGAAAAAAAAATACAATAAAGGTAAAAAAATATATATATATAACCCTATTGTAATATTCTTCATCATGGGTGCAGGACATTTTGTAAAATTGATTTTCATTCTTGAGAGTTCATATAATCAACAATACATTTAAGAACTCACAACTGCTTTATTTTTCTTTCAATAAGCTGTTTTTTTTTTTTTTTTCAAATCAAGGGAAAGTACTGATCAAACATCTGAAAAGATAGCGATAAAATGTCAAATGAGATGCAGTGGTCCTCTGACAAAGAAAAAAAAAAAAAAAGAACAATGTATCACTCAAGTACAAATAATAAGTCAGGGAAGCATCTTTAAGACATGATGAAAAAAAAAGGTGAATTTTTGCAGATATCTATGAAAACACTCCAAGCCCAACAGATCCAAAGGAAAGCAGTTAATGTTAAGAACAGTGACTTGCTGAACATCAAAATCCTTTATCGTGCCACAATGTTTAAAATGAAATGTGAGTTTTGGCCTGTGCCCCAGTTAATAAAGCAAGACTGTACAGTTAAGTGTGCATTTACAAAAGAACCAGTGAAACATTGTAGTAAAGAAAAACATTTTGTTGTGTCACGGAGCATGATGGTAACATCTAACCAGTGACGACATTGGTACAGAGTTCCAAAGTGCCGATTCTCACCTAAAAAAAAAAAAAAGGATACCTTTGAAATCCACGGGAACAGCTGAGCTTACACATAAAACAGTAAAACAAGCAAAACACAAAGACTTTACTTTCCTGCAGCAATTTTAAAAAGAAAAGTAGTCTAAATGACCCCCTGATTGGGATTACAGTTAGTTGAGGTTTTTTTTTTTTTTTTTTAATTCTTAAGAGCCACGTCAGAGACTAGATGCTAATTAATTGAACTTGCTTCTTCACAATTCCCTACTGGGCTGTTCAATAGAATCTCAATTCTAATTTAAGAAATATTTCCCAGAAATCCAAAAAACTCCAAGGAAAGTTCAGCTAATCCCCAGCCAAAGGGATGTAGAGAAAATAATCATTTCATGTAAACAAGCGCGTTCATTCTAACCAAAGCAAAGCAACAGGGAAGTTATTTCACTGAGTTATTGGAGGGTTTCTTACATGAACTTTGAGCCCTTCCATCCCTTTCTGAAAAATAATGTCGCCAGATACTGGAAGAGTCCTGCAATATCACACACAGTCAGCTCATCACATGCACACACCGTTAATGTCAGTGACGTTTCCATGGAAGAAATATGACTTTGTCAGAAGTCCAACCTTTTCCTTTAATTTCACAAATAGAGCAGAGTAAGCAACATAATGTAAAAACCAAAGAGCAGTTTTATGAAAAGAACTTTCTACTAACCTAAGCAGTTCCGACAACTTTATGGGGTTTGTTATGTGCCTCCATAGGTGCAATTCCGGGATGATGCACAATGTTGACATGCAAGGAATAAATGTATTTTTTAAAATAATGAATTAATAAAACAAGTCTTTCACAGGTGGCTTGAACAGGTGGTCATGAAGGTAACCTTTATTTACTAGCAAACTCTGAAAGGAAATGACAAAAGAAAAAAAAAAAAAAAAAAAAGTGCCCCGCTGCATTTCAAAGTTGTTAAATAGGAAGTGACAGACTTTGCTTCTTACAGTAGGTTATTTTATCAAGTGTCTGGTCTGTTCTGTAGGGCTACAGTTCATATACAGGAAGCAAATACAGTTTGGCAAAACAGCATGAAAAGTGAACCATCTGAGTTAGCCGTCTTTCTTTTTCCACACTTACCAAGAAAAACACAAAACAAGTATATATATATATATATATATAGATATTTTTCCCCAAACCAATCTCTCCTTAAAAGGGTCTAATAATAAGTTAAAGTGGACCTTGGAGAGATCAGCTTAAAAGATGGTCTGTGTGTATGTATAATATATATATTCATATTTATATATATATCTCTATAATTGGTGTGAAATAATAGTGTCCAGTTCTGGTAGTCCATGGTTAATTCATTGTAACTGCATGTTTACCCCCCCTATGCTTCGGAGTCGTGGGATAATGAGGGTGTTTCAAAGGCTCGCACGTTTCGTCGAGGATCTTTGAGTTGGCAGGCTTGGCGGCGATGAGGATCTTCAAGGTCCATTGTTATGCCTTGCCCTCTTCTACTTTGACAGCCTGCGGTTTAATGGCTCCAGTGCGTGCTGGTTTGGTTTGACCCGTGGAGGGTAAGTGTTCTTGGAGTTTGCTGGTCATGCCCCCTGGTGGTGATTTGCCCTCCCCCAACGCTTTGCGCACTTCTCGCAATGCTTTGCTCTACACAAGAAAAAATAAAAAAATAAAAAAAATCACAGTGATGCAACCTCTGCTCCTAATATAATTACAACTCAATAGCACAATGTCTCCTAAATGTAAAGGCTGCTTTATGTTAAGTGAATGTGTAATTTAACACATCTGGAGTTAAATGAGTTTTTCACCATCAAACTAACTTATGGTCAATAAGAAATAATCTTGTAGAAAAAAATATGTATTTTTGTGAAAAGGTGTGAGTCCGTGTTTAAAGGTGTCCAAAAATATGTGAAGCAAGTCATAAAAGATAACTGATGTAGTTTATCTGACTCAATTATCCAAACTGGATAATTTTCTCATTAATTTAATTATTAATGCATTAAATGGTCAATTTATACAGATCTTGGAAGCATAAAAAAAACATTCTAAATGTTATTTACATTTCCCAAAAGTAAATCAAGAGCGACCCAACACCAACATCACATAACAGAAATAGCACAGAAATGTTAAAAGCCAGGAACTCAAACACAAAAAACATCAGTGCTTCTCTACCGACAAAATAAATCTAAGATTTGGTTTAGTCAATCACAACTGACATGACACAAATACACAGTTGAGAAATTATTCACTGCAAACCTAAAGTGAATCAAGGAGGTTTAATCAAAAGCAGGAACAAAAAAGCAGTTTAGATACAAAACCACATCTCATCAAATCTTAACCATGCACAAGCATTCCTTACATCAGATTATTTTTAAAAATATATTAGCTAGTAGCATTTAATTAAAATTAAAAAAATGTTCTTACAAAAGGAGAAAGAGTTAAAAAATTGAGCACAGTCATATTAATAACTTAGACAAGTTACTAACATGAACACAAGAAAATTATACCACGCTACTAAAAACATGTCATTATTCCAGGTCAAAAGAAAGAAAAATACAAAAAGCATTGAGAACAGAGAGTAGAGAAAAAGAAAATGAATTAAAATAAATTACCTATATTTATAGTGGGTGGCTCACCTTCATGCCATCCTCTGGCCCTTTGACTGTGGGCTCAGGGACTGAAGGAGGGATGGAATGGGAAGGGTCGCGGCCAGGGTTAGGGTAAGGAGGGGAGCGGATGATGACGGGCTTGTTGACCTGCATGACCGGTCTCTGAATGGGACTGGGGAAAGGGCCGGTGGTGGGGGGTCGCATGTGCATGACCATGCTGCCTTGAGCAGGCGAAACCTGGTAATCATGAAAGAATGAGGGCAGGGGAAAAATAGATTAGCGGTGGGAAATAAAAAGCATATATTTACCACTTCATTAGAGAATTGCACACTCCATGATCAGATTTATCTATTCTGTATATACTTTCTCTATTATAAAAACAAAAAGTAACCTTTAGGACTGCCGAAATTTAAAAAATATGATATGGATACAAAAGCATCTAAAGAAAAATCAAAAAATTAAAATACATACCTGCTGAGTAAAAAGAGTAGGCAGAGGTCCAACAGGCCCACCAGGACCGGAAGGCTTTCCACTGGGACTCGCAGATCCAGGCCTGACAAGAATGGACGCTTATTTAGAGCAATATGATGCAATTTATATGCATTCTTACTTCTATCACAATACACAATTCAGCACAATAAGAACAAAAAAAACCCCCAAAAAACTTCTAATCACCTGTAAGAACCTCCAGATAAACCTGGGGAATGATTGGGCTTCTCAGAGAACTGGAATCCTTTAATTTCCATCTGTGAGCCCTGATGAAAACAACACAACAATAAAAAAACGATTAAAAGGCGATAAAAAAAACAAACAAACAAAAAAAAAACAAAACGGAAGGATGCAAAACAAGAATCAAGAAAGACTCACCTCTCTGCTTCCTGTCATGACTGCAGCCTGGGAGCCTGGTGGTAGCATCCGGCGTGGCCCTCCCACCGACAGGTTCTGTCCCTGTTGCAGCTGGATGGACTGGGGAAGGATGAGGTGCTGCTGAGCTGAACCGTAACGCAGCTGTGAGCCAGGAAGGGGCATCGTCACCTGGTGACATAAAACAATGGGCCATTTCATTAACAACAGAGCAATGTTTAACACGTCTTTAAAGTGAAGCTGCAGCACCTTGTTCATGTTTTCAGCTTACAATGACAAAACGCAATGCATTTTATCTGACACGAATAGTGTATAATAACAAAATGGAAGGAAAAATTATTTTTTTAGTATTTATTTTTATTTCTAAGTAAAAATCCAAAAAAGTTGGTGTGCGCTTGTATTTCTGACATCATAAGTAAATTCTATTGTGTTTTTTAGACTTTGTGATGTTTGTTCACCAATGTGAACAAACATCAGTGGTCAGTGAAATACTTTTCCACACAGTAAAATTCAGGCATTTTCAAGGTAAATGTTCAAAACTGTTCCAGCACCACATCTTTGAGTTACAAAAAAATATTCTCGTCAGGTTTTTTGGCATTTAGCAAATACAAATAATTCCAACTGATCTAAACACAAATTTCGTCTGCTTTAACTTCAGATAGCAAACGTTAGATTGCATTTTTATTTCTCTCTCTTTTTTTTTTTTTTTCAAAACTACAGTTTGAATATCAAGCACATCCAAGGACTTTTTACAGAAAGCAAGCATTTTCCAAACCTCAAAAGAATCAAGAATTTTCAAAGATTTCAAGCACTTGTACGAACAATGCATAGCAACCTCTGTAATTATACTGAGATTAAATAAAACATAGGTGGTCAATTTTTACTACTAAAAGTAGGTGAATACAAATCCATGTTACATCAAAATCTTAAATTCATCAAAAGTATATCTGTTTGCTACTGTGTTACCAAACTGAATTCACCTGGATGAGTTGGGAGTCCATCAGTTGTGAGGAACCCATTCCAGGCCCCTGGTTCATCTGACCATCGTAAACAAGCTGCTGGTTGCCGTTCATAGGCTGGTAGTGTGAGCCCGACTGGGATTTCACCATATCTGACGGCTGCATGCCAGGAAAAGCAGAGTAAGGACCCTTAAGGGGGGCCCCACCAGACAGCACCATGGGGTTGGGCTGCGACAGGTTGGGGTGCATGTAAACCTGGGACCTGAACCGAGGAAGGAAGATGACTATCGTCAAACTTGCATGGCATGCCAGAGAGAAGGTTATGATGAATGAATGAGTGGTGGTCAATGAAACATTTCAACTTCCAATACCTGAAGGGGGGGATGGAGTTAAACATCTCTTGCGACTGAGAGACAGGCAGACCTCCACGAAGCCCCAGCTGAGCTTGAGCCTGAAGAGATGTGTGCAAAGAGATGGGAATCTGCTGAGCTGCTGCGGCCTGAATGGGTGAGAAAGTGCAACATTACAGCAATGTGTTGACGCACAGGTGTGTGAGTGTGTGTGTGTGGGTTTGGTTTATTATTTATTTTTTTACCTGTGGATAGGTCTGCTGCTGGGTCATGGTGGGAGGAACGAGGCGTGGCTGACTCGGAAACACATGACCGTCCATATACAATGGAGGAATAGGATTACCTATATTAAGGTGACGAAGCACATAGTTCTGAGTTCAGTTCTGACTGAACCACTGGGCAGTCAGAACTGAACATGATTTAATTAAACCTATTAAATCATACCTTGCATGGACATGGAAGGTGCCACTGACGCAACAGGCATTGGAGGCATGGAAACCCCAAAAGAGCTGTAGCTGACTCCGGTGGATGACCCAGCACTGCAGGGAGGCTGAGCGCCTGAAGCACCACCACCGGGGGAGCCCTGCTCTGGGAGAGACTGCGAATTCTCCCAGGCTTTACGTGCCGACTCCATCTGCGGAGAAAAGAACCGAAGTAGAATTTCACACATAATAATAGAATCCAACAAATCTACATGGCAGAAACGGTACTGCAGAAACAGACAGATTATTGTAATCAATTACTCGATGTATTATTATGCTGATTAATCGGATAAATAACTTGTCGCGTTCTGCAGATTTTATTTATTTAACCACTTCAGATTGTCCTATACAATATTAGAAATAAATTAAAAGATGCAAATAAACAAATTGTTCCTTTTTTAAATAAGTACATATTTTATTCCCTAAATTGTAATATCACGGCATTCCTTCAGCATACACTTGATCATTTGTAGCAAAATATTGCAAACATTGGTAGAAAATTACTGCTCTGAGAATGTTGCTCCTACAGAAAAGAGCTTTTTTGAGTGTGTATACTCCAGTTAATTAATCAATTGAAAAATTGGTAGTTTCCAGCCTCCATTCATCACAATTATTTCAATGAGTTGTTTCAGACCCACAAAATATACACGTTGTTTTGTCTTTACACAAATCAAATTCAGATACCTTGAGAGTGAGGTCAGCAGTGGGGAAGATGGTATTGAGGCTGATGCCAGGCTGCAGGTGGTTAGAACGCAGCATTGGGATGCTCTGATTTAGAGATGTCTGTTTTGGAAAAGTTTAGATGTAATTAATTTGCACCTTCATAAAAACACACACCAAAAAAAACAACAAAAATCTCAGTTGCACATTTAATTTTTCCTGAATTTCTCACTCTTTGATATGTAATGTGTCACAATACTCACATCAGTGCTAAGCGTATCCTGAAGCTTGTTAACAGGATTGGAGATGGGTACTGGGGTAGAGCCAGGCGGCAGGCTGAAATCAGAGTCTTTGGCACTGACACCGAACTCAATTGGAGGCACAGGAAGTACGCTGTCCACATGGAGATCCACACCGTTGACTGGTGTTATCGGGCCACCTTCCAGTCTGTCCACACCTTCTGAGCCCTTGCGGTTCTTCAGGGAACGCTCATTCCCGATGGGTCCTGGTTTGTGCTGTTCTTTACTCTGTTCTGGACCAGCATCGGAATCCTGGTGGAGGAGGTGATGTTATATTTAGATTTCTTCGAGTGAGATTTATCCTAAAAATGATCTATTAGTTGATAATCAGCCACAAACAACAGAAACAACTAATTAACATTCTAATAACTGTATTCAAAAGCGGAAAACACAGAGTTGCATGCATGCTACCTCAGAATTGGGTTCACTCCCAGTGTAAGACACCTTTTTAGTCCATGAGTCTCCCCCTGAAGACTGCACAGAGAGAGCTACAAAAGAAACAGGAAGGCAGGAAATTATTGGTGAAGAATACAAAATGCAATCACATTTTAACATTCTTTTTGTCTCCTCGTTCAATATAATATTTGCCGATCAAATGAAAATATGAATGTCATTATAATGACAAACAAATAAATATTACCTGAACTGTTGGTCTCCCAGATTTCTGTTCCTAGATTGTTCGGTGAAGAAATTGCTTCCTCCGTTTGCTCGAGGCTCATGCTTCCCTGCTTTTTGACGAAGCGTGGCGGTATCTTGGAAGAGGTCGCTCTGTTCTTGACCTGCACAACAACAAAAAAAGAAACAGAGGAAGTTGTTTTAAGCTAGACATTATACTACATTTTAGCATACCTACTGTAGACAAACTGATTTATTCTGCTTGTTTGACTTTTCACAAACCTCTATTATAGACACAAATAAGCAAGACCATTTTTCAGAGGTTAGAATGCAGAAAACAAAAACAAAAGCCTAATTGACCTTTTCTTTCCAGCAGAAGCCTGTCACGATAAGCAGTAAAATATGCAAGTGTGAGCTTTACAGTTAGGTTGTAGAAAATATCGTACATAAAGGAGTTTTCTGTATGTATTCTGGACTAAATCAGAGTGAATTTTAGATTTGTGGGCAACTTAGGGTTCAGTAACAACAAGTGTCATTGACAACTGGATCACTGGCTTGGGTCAATTATTCATAAAATATATTTGATAATGAATTCTGACAGCTGCTTTTAACAATACAGAGATTGCAAAAGAACAACATGTAAAATGCCTTTCTACAAACGTAACTTTTATATTACCTTACTGTAATCATTTCTTAAGAAATTGTTAAAAAAATACTTACTATTAATATACATAGTAATTCAAGCTGTATTAACACTTTAATCTCTGTCTTTGGAAAATAAATACTTAGAGCATGAAACTAATATGATAGTTTAGAACACTGTGGAAGCTTTTAACGATTCTGGGGCAATCATCTGTGACAGGTGAGGGCATCTACCCCAGAGAGAGTACATCCACTAGGGTGAATCTACGTTAACATATTTTTCAGAGTGCTTTCAGCTTAATCTTAGTCCTCTTGGTAGAACGTTTTCACACAGATAAATAGTCTTCTCCACACTGATTGGACTGTACATTGATGAAAAATTCACTTCTAAAACATTGTAGCCTAATTCACCAAAATATTTATAAACCAGTGACCATTTTCTCTTAAAAAAACAGTAATGTATTGTCTCCAACTATTTTTCTTAGCATATGTTTAACTTACAGAAGGTCCCTGTTCTTTTCTCCGCCTTTCATCCTCCTGAGGGCGTCGCTGCTTTTTTGACAAGGCATCCTGGTATCCATCTGGGTCCACGTTTTGTCCCACTGCATCAGCATCGACTATTAAAAGAAGAGGTTGGCAGTCAATGCAAAGTTATCTGAGGACAAGAAACTATTTCTGTTCATTAACACCTATGCTTTCTGTGTGTAAGAAACAAAGCAAAAGCAGACCATGGATCTGACCTAAAGCACAGCTTAAACAAGTGTTGCTTTATTTCAATCAACATAAGACAAAAAAAAACTCACTGGAGTAGCTTCTGAGTTCATATTGCGTGAGCGGTTCAACAATGTCCGTCTTTATCGATCCAGGTTTCATTTCTTTGTCTAATTTCTTCCCTGTAAGCTCACTGGGGTCCCTGTCCTCTGTTGGGGGTTCTAAGCTATAGACTGGGCCAGTCTCATCTGGGCTCCTGCTGCTGTATAAACAGAGGCAATAAAGAAGTATTTTAACTGATACCAGTGACAATCAAAAATGTAAAAGCACTACATAAACCCATACAAAAGATAACATAACTAGAATTCGCCTCACCTCTTGCAAGACGTCCCTCCGTTCTGCCAACTGTCACTCCTGTTAGACGAGGAAGTGGAGGGATTTTCAGGTGTGCGTACCATCTTGCTTGCCTCTAGAAGGGAAGGCTCTCCTTTTCTGTTCTGTCGCTCGACCAGCGGTCTCTGACTAGAGAAGCTTCTCTTTGAAAGCTCCCTCTTCTCACCAGAGCCGGGTTCACTGTGACCAGAATCTGAGGGAATGTCAACATGTCCCTGCACAGCTAGATTCCCGCTGCCACCTTGCTTCCCTCTCCAGTCACCAAAGTCGCTGTTTTCTGATCCCGTATCCCATTCTTCAGTCTGTCCATGCTGGCTAGAGCGTCCTGAGAAGTGACCACCGGGCCAGTGGTCATCTCCGCTACCTTTGGGGCGGGTAGGCCAGGGATTCGCAAAGTCTCCATTGACATACTCATCGCTCGTCCACTGATTTGAACCGGGTTCCCGTTCTTGTCGTAAGCGTCGGAAACGGGGAGGCTTGTCTTGACGTGGGGGACGCCGCCGTCTTAGCATCTGTCTGTCAGGGTTGTCGTTCTCAAAGTAGTATTCTCCTTCATGGTCCTCACCACCATTTTCTGTGAAGGAGCCTGAAAATTTCTGAGTGTACTTGAGAGCATCGCGTTCCACTGGAGGTCTGCGGGTATAAGCGACCTCAGCTCCAGGTCCGTAACCGTTCTCTTGCATCAAGCTACTGTTGCTGTTGAACTGGGGTCCCCGGCCCCTCCAGGAAGAAATGTCCCTCGACCCTCCAAAGGTTCGATTGTAACTGTTAGTTGTATTCAGTCTGGGGGGCAGAACACGACCTCCAAAGCCCCTCATCCTTGCCTTTTCTCTGTTATCTGAGGCTGTCTGGTCATCGGTATACACCTTGTTGGACCTCCAAGAGTCTCTATCGGCCTTGCGAACCTCACCGGACTCTGTGTAACCTTCTTTGTTTTCCGCTTCCTTCTGGCGCCTCCTTTTGGGAAGTTCTTCATACTCTGATGCTTCGCTCAAGGTCTCACTGACATTTCGTCTGCGAGGTTTGCCTCTCTGGAACTCGTCAACTTTCAAGAGGTCTCTGGGTGGTCCTCGACCTCTAGCAGGTCTCAGAGCAGCACCGCTATTGTTGTTATACGCTCCTCTGAGGTTATCCCCACCTCGGCCACCACGGGTTCCACCTCTGGAACTAAATTCCCTGAAGCCTCGACTGCGACCTCTACCTCCCCCTCTGACGGAACTAAACGCTTGTTCTTCATCGATGAATATCCAGTTATTGCGCCGGGGGGCCTGAGGATCTCTGTTATTTTCCTGGCCCTCTCTAAGTAACTGGCTCCTGCCACTGCCTAGGTGGGTTTCCTTAGGGAAGTCATCACTGTGGGTGCTAAGAGGCCGGTCCGTTTTGCTAAGGGCTGGTGACTGCCGCAGCCTCTCCTCAGGCTGTTTCTCAACAACAGGTGATGCTGGACGCCTGTTACTGGCAGGCTGATTATCTTTCTTCAAATCATAAACATTAGTGAGAACTTCCTTCTCCAGTCGATAGGGGACAGGCTTCTCTTCAGGTTCAGGTTTAGGCTTTTCATTTTCCTTGTCTTCCAATTTAAGAGCTTTAAGGACTGGCTTCTTGATGGGCCCAGTTCTACGAATCAATGTCCGACCACTAGTCTCAGATGTCTGGTTGACACTATTGGTAGAATTAGCTTCGGGCCACTGGCTTGGTGAACTGAGGCCTCCTCCATCTCTTTTCCAATTGTCCTTGGACCCATCTAAGGTGTCATAAGAGTCAAGAGCATCTTTCAGGTACTTGTCTCTTGGGTCCTGCTTTGTGCCTTCACTCTTCTGGCAGAGGTTTTGAGTGGTGGTAAGAAGGTCAGTGTCATGGTGTTTGCGTTCTTTATCAGAGTCTCGGCTATAGAAAGCATTATGGGGATGATCGTCACTATTATGCGTCAAACTCTGATTGGTCCCATCTTCAAAAGAGTCCCGTTGTGAAGGGGCAATATGACCTCTACAAAAAAAAAGGGGGACAAAAGCAAGCAAAATCAATAATTACTTTTATCTTTTTAATTAGAATCAAGGTTCTCACTGTGATTCTGTTACTTAGTTTTCCAGATTCAAATTGTCGTTATTCACAAGCATTTGTAGCCTATTTTTGAAGGAGTGAGGGAGGAATTGATGCATGGACCAACAAAGACAGCTGGTAAAGGAAATATTTTTTTTCATATAGTATTTTGCTTTTTAATAGTTCTATAACCTGAAAATACTTAAATCATTTCAAAACTGTATAGCAGTCTTCTTTCGAACTTTTAATATATTTTTTAATCCCGATTAAATATAGAAAACCAGTTATTTCTACCTTGACATTTTTCTAGAAATTACACGGTCCTCATATAATAATTTGAGCATTTTAAAATTTACAGGATTTTATGCTTTGTTTTTTTTAAACACATAAACTAACCTTTGCCCTGACAGGTCACTATCAGAAGTTTCATGCTGTCTCTGATAGGGTGGAGTGAAGCTGCGTAGAGGGTAGCCATCTTGATTCCAAACTGGGTAAGGCTCAGTAGACGGGGTCCGTCTCTCTTGGTGTAGGTTGGAATGACATCCCTCATCAGAGCTAGGACTGTTCAGGTGGTCTTGATGCACAATGGGTTTTACCATTCCTGACACAGCAATGAAAAAGTTTAAATGCATTTTAAGTACAGTTGCAATTGCTTGTGAGGCTCTTCTATAGTTCAGTGGCCAATAGCTAATTTTACGACATTGCTAATACATCACACAACATAGATTTCTAAACCGCTTTATTTGTTTACCTGAAGACTGAATAGAACCAGGGTAGTAGTCCACCGGAGAGCGGCCTTGTGTCATGCGTGGATCCATGAAAGGTGGCATCATCATCCAGCGGGGATCAAACCCAAGAACATGTTGGGGATAATAGCCCCGTTGGCTATGACTTGAGCTTGAAGGATGACTGGTCTGCTGCCAATGCTGCATTTTGGAGGCTTGTTCCTACAGTGTGCAGAACACACAATAAGTTGAGAAATGTTCCAAGCATTAAAGCTTTTCAAAGTCTGATGAATTCTCTGCCAAAATAAGACTCAGAAAAAAAAATCTCTTCTTGAAAGGAAAACATTTTATTATTCAATGGAGACAAATCTGGTTCGGACCTGCTGCTGGTGGTGCTGTTGCTGCTTTTGAAAGCGGGGTGGAACTGGTTTGGACGCTTGGCGTCCACTGTAGTCGTCTGAAGGGGAGGAAGGTTCTGGGCCATCATCATCACTGCTAAGATGGTGCTCTTCATGATAGCTATGGCCTAAGGAGTTGACCGGCAGACACTCACTTCCTTCTGCAGATCATCAAATGACAAAGGACAATCCTCAACACCTGGTAACCTTTCATGATTTTTTTTTTTTATTTTTAATTTGGATTTTTTTTGTTTGTTCCACCTTTTGTGCTATACTGCCAGTTTTCATTATGGCCTTTACTGTGTTCCCGGTTAGGAGAAAGTGGGGCTTCTTTCCCCTCGGCCTCCTTCGGAATATCTTCCGCCTTTGATGCAGGCCTTTCAGACTTCCCAAACTTCTCGTCTAACTTTTTGAGTTTCTCAGCACAGGCAGCTAGTCGCTCTTCCCGAGCACGCCTCTCCTCCTCCTCTCGCCGTCTCCGGGCTCTCTCAACAGCCTCGGATACTTCAGGGGACACGTATTTTGCCCTGGCTGGTGCTTGACTCTGAGACCGCTGGTGATCGTCTGAGTCAGTCGGTGGTTCGCTGTGGTTTTTCTGCAGGGCAAAAACAGTTGAAAACAGATCATTTGGGCTTCCTTGTTTGAATTTTCTACATTTAACAAATTCCTCAAGTGTATAAAAAACTGGTTATGATAAATTGACAAACTTTCTTCTTTTTAATTCTGCATTTTTGAAATTACTACTGTACCCCACAAATAACCAATCATTATCTCTTATTTCACAATTATAGCTAGCATTTGACTTTTTCCTTAAGCTTTATAGTGCTCCATTATTCAGTTATTAGAAAGGAACTAATAATAGAAACTTTTTTTTTTTAAATAAAATAAATGTAACTCTTTTAAGAATGAATCTTAAAAGAGTTACATCAAAGTAGGGGGAATGCTGTATTGTGAGTAGTTACCTGACTGTCAGTAGAGAGATATCTGCTGATGGGTTTCCTATGGGACTCATGGTGATGATGTTGGGAAGAATAATTGTCATCTGCGCCCTCCTGAGAGTAAGGTGCTTCTCCTGAACTAAGAGAGGACTGGCAGTCTCGCTGGTTTTCTTTCTCTCTCTCCCACTCAGCCCTAAGATACAAAAGTTTAACCAAAAACTTATGAATAAGGTTGTGGCTATATATCAGAGCAATACTAAGCAATGGAGCAAGAGCTCATACCACATTTTATTTTTATCACTAAAGGAGTGTTCTTCTTCATCATCACTGAACTTGAGCTTCTCGCTGTAGTCAACTTCTTCGTGAAGACCTGAAGGGAAAAGTAAAACGAGAAAAAAAGCAACAATGTCAGATAATTCATGACACGTCAACGATTTTAATTTATATCAAGTGGAAATTAATTATTTAAAACAAGAGCATCTAAACTAATGGCTATTATTCTTATTATTTTTAACTGTTTGACATTACATCAGAGTAAGCATTTCCTACTTTGTGTCTATTAAGACTACAAAACATATTTTTGGGTAAATCCGAGAATAATAATAATCTTATAAATCTTATGGCCTAAAACAGGAAAAGATTGGTCTGAATTTATGTCAAGCGGTTCGAAGAAAAGAGAGGATGATTTTGTATCCAACTTTTAGTTTTGTCTAGACGATTGCTCTTAATGCAGGATAAGACCAACGAGTGGTTTTTAGGATACAAGACGTTGTAAATAATAAACAAGAATCTATTTCACAGAGAGGATAATTACACCTCCAATAAAAGGAAAAACAACAGCATTATGTTAGTAGAAGAAATACTGACCGGCCCATCCGTCCTCACAATCATTGTCGAGGTCATCCAGATCCTTCAGGTCCTCTGGGTTGATAATGGCTGGACGTGCTGGTCTGTCGCTGGGCCTGCGGATGGGCTGAGAAGAAGGACGAGGTGGAGCACGGACAAAGCGGTTCTCTCTTCTTAAATCACCGCTGTAATCACAGATTAAAAAATATGTAATTAACAACAGCTCATCTCATTTAAAGAAATAATCTTTACAGTTTACATATTGTTCTTACTTGACAAGTTCAGGTTTGGCATAGCTTGGTCTAAAAGTGGGTTTGCTGTCAAATCGTGCTGGGGTTGCTGCGGTGGTAGTAACATTGTCAGCAGTAGGCGTTTCACGCGTCTCTTTAGCGCACATCTGAAAATGTCAAAGTGAATATATTGCGTCAGCTGTAAACCAAGTTCTTTGTGAGTCTGTCCACAAAATCCTAGAAAGTTGAGGACAAAAAAGTACTTACAAATGCAGGCAACATGTCGTGGTAGACAGCGGTTGAAGTGTGATGAAGCTGATACTGGAGGGCAGTAGGGACGGCTGGTCTGCGGACTGGCTGGGCGGGTCTTAGGGAAGGCTCCTTGGGGTCGAGGTTCGGTGACTGAGCGGTCATTGCAGTAGCAGAGGTGGTGCAAGTGGCAGAGGAAGGGTGCGATGAGGCCGGCGGAGATCCAGTCTCACCCAGGGCAGTGGTCTTACCCTCAGGATCTGCTGGCAGGCTGAGGGTGAGGGAGGAGGGCTGAAGGTTCCTGCCACCACCTTCCCTCCAACTCGTCACATCTTCAAAGCAAGACAAAACCAGAGAGGTCTTTTGGTAGTCGCTTCACCCTCAAAGTCAAAAACAACATGTTTCTGATGTCTGATGTGACTCCTTAGGATAATCTTGTTACATAGAGTCGTCTATTTCTGAAATGTTCACATATGAATGTCTAACCTTGAAAAAGCGGTCATTTATTTACAGGTAAACAAAAAAAAAAGACCTTATCCTTACATAGAAGATAAAAAAAAAAAAAACATGTGCATTTTATTACAAGTGTTATTACAAATTATTACACCTTTATAATTAGTATTTGGATGTCCAAAGCCTGCTGTAGGACTCATTGAAACATTTTGGGGTTATTGGAAATTTATTTTAGAATCTTGTAGTTTGCTTGGCCTGTCACACATGGGAATGTTGATAAATGAATGTTCTCCACTTTCCAAGAGGTGGAAAGCTGAGTTCAAAATTATTTTAAAACCTCTTAAGTCTCTCATTAGACTTATGAGCTTCTACATTAACTTTTGAATCTTCACGTAGAAGCCGTCTTCAGAAAGAAGCCTCTATTCATCAAGTTGAAATAATAGTCTCATCAAGATCTTTTCTTTCTGAAGGTTTACCATCTTTGTTTAAGTGATGCCATTTTAGGAGAGATGTCCTTGCTTACCAAGATATATTTGTTGTCGGGTTTTTGAAAGGATTTATTGTCTCGAGCCCAAGATGGAGTTTTAAATGCTGATCTTAGAGGGTCTACAGGCAAAAATGTCCCAATTTTTGAAAATGGTAATCCAAAGCATTGCTTTCCTCATAATACAGCCTGTTTAGGGTTTGTAAGTAAGAGCTGAACCTACTCTGAGGGCGGAGGCTTGGTCCGGGCCCATACGACGGATCGAAGCCGCTTCTTTCCTTGCCCACTCTGTCCTGTTCTCCAGCTGCCTTCAGGGTGGGAAATTCCTCGTGAGAGAAGGGCTGAAGTCGGTTTAAGGCCCTTGAACCTGAAGTTAGCCAAAAAACATGTGTTAACACAACTCAGCTTTATAGATTTTATGGAGGAATGTTTAACAGGAAATGTGACACAAATCTTGAACCGCTGACTTCTTCTGGTGTGAAGGACACACCAGAAGTGATGTGTAAATTAAAGCAAATCGCTTTAATTTACATATATGGCCAAGTAAAATTACACTGCTCACCATCTTGCTCTACTGCCTTTCCATTTAGCTGGGCCCATTGCTTTGGTCCACCTGTGTTTGTGTTCTGTGAAAAAGAATGAAATTAAGCTTTTGGCCCAAATATTGATGACTTTGGAGGCAAAGGTAGAACATCCTTGAGTCTAAACATCAACCTCTTCTACACTGCATCTCATTTTTACCAAGAAGTAGGAACTTTGAAATTACATTATGGCTACATTTTGCGAGGCGGATTATTGAAATCCCAGTTAACGGAGATATTCCAGTTGATATTTCTGATATTGAACTCAAAACGTCAAAGTTCCGAAGTATAAATGAACTCAGAGAATCAAACCGTGTAAAAGAAAAAAACAAGGTTGAAGCTAAGCACCTGGTATCAGTTTAAAAAAAAGATAATCAGTCTTACCTCCTGGTTGGCTACTGGTGAGGACTTCTGAAGATTGGAGACAGATTTCTGTAAAGCCTGCTGCGGCTGCGACTCCGGCAGCAGTGGCGTAGATGCACTGGAACTAAAAGGCAAAAATAGAACAGTGTTAAAATTCAAGGTGACATCTGCTTATGATTTGCTTGACACATGGTGATTTGAGATGCTTGTAACTTTTTGCCCATGTACCTCTTTTGATCGGTTTGTTCCTGCTTGTTCGCCCATCCTGTACCGTCTTTGGGCACTATAATCACGTTGGGATCGTTTCCTTTGTTTTCAGACTTTAGACTAGGCAGGTGAGCGGGTGGGGGCATACGCCGGGCTGTTGCCACTTTGCCAAGACTCTGCAAGCCATGTCGCGTAACTACTGGGAGACAGAGCAGGACCAGATTAAGAAATATAAAACTAAAGACAGCTGCGCTGAGAAAAAACAAAAAGAAAAACGTGCAGACAAACCTACCTGTATTTTTCTGAGATTCTATTGATTTTCCCTTGTACTTGTCAAATAGGCTGAGTGAGGAATACTTGCTTTTCCCATCCTTGGACTTGGTTAATTGCCCCAAACGATCGGACATTTCGATGTAATGTCATCGAGTATGAAAATTTTTCTTTACGCCTCTTCCCAGTGCCTTCTGATTCTGCAAAGAAAAATAGTTCCCATTATATATATATATATATATATATATATTAGCAGAGTAGAGTTCATTTAAAAGTCAGATTTTCAACTTTTTAAATACAGAATTTTTTGAAAAATGTAATAAAATTTCACTTTGGCTGCGTTTACACTGCAGCCTGAAGTGACCGAAATCAGATTTTTTTTGTCAAATCTGATTTTATGTGCCATAGCCGTTCGCACATATGCAACCTGTGTTCTCCAGTGTGAACAGGCAAACGTATTTCTCAAAAATGTCCCGCATTTTCGTAAAAGTGTCCTGCATGTGCAACAGAGGGCGCAACAACATCAGCGTTCTCAGTGTTCTGCTAACCACAATTAAAAGAAGAAGTGCTCAGTGTTTGCGGAAGTAACAATGGATGGTAAAGGTAAAGCATAGTTTACACATTTGAAGCAACTTAATCCTCATTATAATCTGTCATGGTTGTTGTTTTTCTAACCACTTGCGCATTATCAGGACAGAGAATAGTGATGTTCTTCGAGTATCAGTTACGTTCAGGTCGGATGAATGCGACCTGGCCGTTAGGTTTTTTTTATGTAAAAAAAAAATAATAATAATAAAAAAAAGGAATTGGGTCATTTCAGGCTGCAGTTTGAACGCAGCCTTTGACTCCGGTTTGTATTCACGGGGCCATCATGTTTGACAACGTACTTGGTGTCAGATTGATGCCATTTTGAACAAGTAGAAAAAGCACAGTGTAAAAACAGCACAACATGTAATTAGGTAAGAGTGCATCCCTTGAATCCCATGCATGACATTGGATGTAGATTTTTTCAATTTACTCCAACACATAACATTGGTCTATGCAGATTTTTGTAGTAATTCCGAGTCAAAAACAGCTTAATAGGTCATAAATGTTGGTTCAGACCAGCCTTTGTATTCTTTCATGAATTTATGATTCACAGCATGTGTAATGTGTAACAAAAATAATGCTGATGCAGAGTTACTGTACAGACGCTTCATAAATCCACAAAACCACTCAATAGCATTACAAAAAGCAGCACCTGTGTTACAAACTCAAACTTTTTAGCAATGTCAGGACAATGCCAAAGAATCGGTGTAAATCACATGTATTGAAAGAACACAGACATATGCAATGTCTGTCTACAGATCCATAGCATATCAAATCGCAATTCCTTCTGCATTATTGCAATCAAACAGGACTAAGTGGATTCAGTATGTGATTTGATAGCAAATTTTAAGTGCCACACAGTCAACCTTTGCATGCCAATGGTGAATTTGGCCAGTTGAATACCTTTGTTACACCAGATTTAGTGGCTTATATATTAAAATTTCTCCAAAAAGGTTGAAGAAATTGCAGTGATGGAAAACAATGGAAATAGTGAGAACAATCTGGGTAAATTTTAGTCAATATATTTTTTCGCAATAGTATCAAAAGTACATTCTCCTGATAATATGCAGCTTTGAACATGGCAAACAAGATGTGCTGCAATTGACTGCAACTCAAGCGTTCCTCTTGAGTGCCTCACAATCAACAATTTGTCATGTATTTGGAACCACATCAACTTTTACTTTTTGGAATACTACCAAATAGTAGATATAACTTGAGAACAATTATAGGATATATCACACTGACTGTAAACACTTTTTTCCCCCTGAAAAATCTGATAAGGCCCAGGCATTCACCTCAACTCAGATTTCACTTCTAAACACGAAATCAGCAAAGAAATCAACAAAGAAAGCCTCTTATTGCCATTATTGTGTTACATTTAATCTTTGCAAACATGCTCTTTTTAGTTTTTGTTCATTAAGGGTGAAACAAATAACTTTGCAAGTGATTTGTCAATCAGGAACTTATTTTTGGACAAAAGTAATTGTTTTGTGTAGTTTTTTTAAATTTGTTGTTTTGGTGTTTTTTGAAGAGTTGACAAAATGCCCATTTTGAAACTTTTTATCATCCAGAGATAAGACTGTCTTGAATATTTCCCCGAAAACAGAAATATCTATTTGGCATACCTAAGTATCAAAACAGTGCTTTGAAATAAAATATCTAGACACCTACAGAATATGTGTCACAAAAGTCATTGCAACATGTTTAAATGAGCTATCTAAGTGAGACAAAGAAAACACTTTGCCTTCCGATCACACCAAAACATACAGACTCACAGATGTCACACTCATCTAAACAGATTCAGCATAAATTAAAAACTTCATCTGTCTTGAAGAGCAGTGACATACAGATTATTCACAATAAGGACATATCTTTACTTTTGATAGAAAAATACATTACTGATCAACGTATCATTTTAATATGTGGTTTGAGCAAAGTAAAAATCCTGGCACCCTTCAGCAACTAGTATTCAGTTTTACCTACAATAAAACTCGTGAACATAAACTATATGTATTAGCTCATGAAATGCATCAGAAAAAAATAGATAAAAATTTGTGAAAATATCAAAAGCTAATATAAACACAGGTAGCAAGCCGCTAACAGATTGGCCCTTTGTCGGAGACTAAATTCTTCCTTATCCAGCTGTAAACATAACGGGACACGATGGCATTTAATCCGAGAATTAGTCAATAACGTGTTGGGAGGCCACCCGAGACTAGACTCCGCATAGGCGTTTCACTGGGGCTTAAAACGAAGTACATCCATCTACAAGGAATTTCACTTGTACATTTAAAATTGGATAAATGGCGCTTATTTCTCCGACGTAATTTTGTAAAATTTTATTTTACAAAAAATATCTACAAATACCACATTTCAAGCTAGCAGCTGCTTCGTTTTTTTGAGTTAGAAACTTCACAGCTAACGCTTTAGATCCAAAAACGTATAGATTTCGCATTTAGAAATCACGTAAGCACATACCAGAATATACTATACCATAATTAATCATAGTAACTCCACTTAAGCAATTCGTATCGACTTGTCAGTTGTTTAGCTGAAAGCTAGTACTAATGCTAATGCTAGCATTGAAATCTGACAACAAACACTTAGCTGGAAAAGCCCGAACAATTATTTTTAAAGGACAATATTATGTTGAATTATAACCTTAGTAGACAAGATGGTATTATATCTAAATATGACACTTAAAATCGATAAGAATATTTAAATGTGTAACCGCTAACCTTGGATATGCTATTCTGACGGCTAAATCAGAAACGCTATGTAAACATCAAATGCTAGCGAGTGTCCCTTGTAGCTTTAACAATTATTGCAGTTCCATCAATTGTACTGAAACTCTGTTGTCTTTGGTTGCATTTGTTTTATAAAGACGACAAGAGCAGAAATTTTGCCTCGGCTAACTGCCTTCGAGATCCGAAGCTTGTTGGAGGAAAACTAGCGAAACGACAATCCCGTTAAACTTCCAGCGTACCGCTGCAAATCCAACCACGTACAGGCCAGAAATTTGACAGTGCATTTCAGTTTGAGAACATATAATTTAATGTGGATTTTTAGTTTTAATCACTGTGAAGCCCTTGTATCCAAGTAATAATTTTCAACCTTTGCTGGGCTTTTTGAACCGGCTGTAGACGGCGACGGGGAATGTAGGACAAGGCGATTAAAAATGGCTGCTGCCCAGAACAAAGCAACCATAAAACTGAGCAGCCGAGAAAAAATACGAGGCAGACAATTTGACACAGCTCCGAATTTCGGACTCACCGGATTAAACAATTTAAGAATGTCTTCTGCTCAGTGACAGTGATATAATTCCACAAAAGGTTGTCTATTCGGAGGATGGATTGCGATTGTAAAGCTCAATCTTCATAGGTTGAACCGATCGTAGAGTTGTTGCTGGGGTCCTACCCGGCCTGAGAATGAAGAACACAGTGTAGGCTGGATTGACTCGGCTAACATCGGCGTACGTAAACGAGGCGAGTTCAGCGGTTGCCACCTGCTGGTCAATTTTAATTATTACACAAACATCCAACTTGAATTATTAAAAAAAAAAAAAATAGTTAGGATCAAAATTAAAATTTCATGCTTGACTAAATGATGAAAGGCTTCATGAAAACAATTTTGAAGTAACTCAAGTACCACTATGACCTCCATTTAACAGCACAAATTCTCTGAAGCTAATACATTTTTACAAAGATGCATGAATTAGAATTTCTGCTAATTTCTTTTCAGTAAGTCAACTCAAAAAGTGAAACTTATATATTAGACAGATTCGTTACACTCAGACAGATAAATGATTAGACCAATAAAAAAGACTTTTGATGCAGGGAAGTTATTTCATGCATTTTATAGTTTACATAGTTATGGGGAAGACTGCTAACTTCACAGTTGTCATGAATGTAGTAAATGACACCCCTGTGTTTATTGAGAGATAAGTGTATTTAATTATTTTAACAAAAAGTTAAGTGGAACTTAACTTTTTAAGTTAAGTTCCACTTACAAGTAAGTAAACAACTTGCACAAGTTGTTTACTTGTGCAACTTGAAGAAGTTGCACAAGTAAACAGATATCTTGAATGGATGATGAAGAGTTTAAAAAGTTTTTTGAGGAGATTTTCATGGTGTGAAAAGAGACTTTTTGTTTGTTTGTTTTTGTGAGTTTGTCTTATTTGGTCTTAATTTTTTTTTCCTAGAAACTGAATGTTTGATTTCTATTGAGTATGGGATGAAATTAGCAAAGATAAAACTGAATGATATTGCTAAATTGAACTTTGTATTAAACACATACACAAACAGTACTTCAATTTTATCATTTTGCTTTCTTAATGGAATCCTTAAGAGCTTCCAAAGATACTTTGTCACTCCCTGATATACTACAATTTTTACTTTTATTTGTCTTTAAATGCATAAATAATAAAATCAACTCTTTGTTTGGCATCTACTAAAGTGTATTAACAGCTTAAACACATGTTTGAGCAGAAGTGCGGATAGTTTGAAGAGGAAGAGAAGCTATTACTTTCCTATCATGTGCAACCTGAGATAAATATATAATAATTTAATGAACAGACTTTGCTGTAAAATCAAACTCAATATAGATTTAGTTTCCATCCATCCATTATATGTTCACCCTTGTCCCTAGTGGGGTTGGGAGTTGCTGTTGCCGATCTCCAGCTGCGTTCCGGGTGAGAGGCGGGGTACACCCTGGACAGGTCGCCATTCTGTCGCAGGTATAGATTTAGTTTATCTGTGATTAAAAAAATATACCAAGATGCATCATGGTGAGTTTTCCTATTTGTTCTTTTTTTTTTTTTTTTTTTTTTTGATTTTATTGAGGCGTGTATATAGTTCTGTGATTCAAAAATGCATTAAGAAACCGTTTGCA
>CAEGAD010103506.1:0-11988 GCA_903067055.1 Poeciliopsis paucimaculata | reverse complement strand
AATATACTCGCGTCTCATCTAAACCTGTGTAAGATTCTTATTACCCTCAATATACAGCTATTACAGTAACCTTGGTTTACCACTGGGCTACATAACTAATGATTTTAGACTATTTCACTTAAACAATACATTTTCCCCATGATATGCGTGAAGTAATCTGCCAATGGAACCAGTACTTTTTTATCATTAGTAAGGAATAATTTACTTAAAACAAGCTCCTATATTTTGCTGAAAAATTACATGCAAGTTGGTTTTCAAATGCAGTAAGATATTTGCACTAAAATCTACATAAAAATATTTAGATTTTGTGTTTTTGCAGGGCAACTTCCTTTTATTACCCCAGCTGGGAAATTATAATTTTTTTGCATCTTCAGATTGATGTAAAGGAAGTGATGCACAAACAGTTGCATCACAACTGATAGTTGTGTTTTCACGGACCATGAAAAAAAATTAAAATTGAAAAAGAACACGTGAAAATGAATTGTGAAATTAAAATTATGTAAACAAATGTAAACAGTCATTTGAGACAAACTTCCTATTTATTTTAAAACCTGTTAGAGATCAGTCAGAACTCTTAACAGGTCAAAACTGTCAGATGGTGTTGTTATATTTTATGTAACGTTATTGCACATCAAAGTGGAGCTTTATAAGTCTGAAAGAAACTGACTCCCAAAAAGGGAGTTATCACCACTGATTCCTGTCAAATATCTCCATGTCTTTTTGAAACGTTGCATCTTTAAAGTGACTGCAGGTGTGTACAGGGATATGATGGTCTTCTGTGCCTCTCCTGGCACCAGAAATGAGTTTTCTGCCAATAATCTGTGTGTGCATGCGTGTGTGTGTGTGAATTTTATCTAGCTATTAAGTGTGTCTGCAGCTGTCGGCAGAAACACACATTTCCTCCTCTGCTTCTACTCCTATAATTATTGCTGAGTGTTTTTGCTGCTCTGTGGCAGCTGGCTGACAGGGACATGTGGACACCTTGCTGCACATACACAAGGCACTGCCACAGGCTGATGTATGCTAATTGAGGGTGTAAAACTGCATAATATGTAGTTTTGCCTCTGAAAAAAACATGCTCTCCAAGTTAATGTCTGAGTTTGGAAACATGGAGTTGCACCGTTTTTTAAACGGGTGTTTGTTAATTAGTTCATAAATGTCAAACTCAATTATTAAAGCAGCATTTATTTGTGCTTTAGCTGTCTCCTGTACACAAATTACTCTTCCTTTTGTTATTTTTAAGTGCATTTAATTTGAATACTTTGGACTTGTGAAAATGACAACCTATTCCGTGTCCTTTCACTAACTCACTGAAATTAACTCAACATCTTGAAGCAGAATTAAAAAAAAAAATTTTTCAACATAAAAAGCAGTCACTTTAATGTCGATTAAATACAAAAGATGAATGTTACAGATTATCCAAATAAACACCTGATGTCAATGGGAGTAAACTCCGAACTAAACCTTTAATCCATTTTTAATTTGAACCATTTGATGTTCATATAATACAGGTGTTGAATTTATATTCTACAGGTGATAAATGAGAAACTTTGACTTAACATGATTCAGTTAAGTCAATGTTTCAACTTCCCTCACCCATTTGCAGGCTCTACTCATACCACCAAGTGTACCACAGTTTTTATCCATTACTTATCAAATAAACATGTCTTTCCAACTGTTAGTTCAGTGTCTTGTTTTGCACCAGAGAGCATAGCAAAACTTTACAAACATGACAAGAAGCTCTCAACATCTAGAGTCAATTGGAAGACCTTCTCCGGTTTTTGCATTTTTGTAAGGCATACATTTATCCCACTAAGTACAACATTCAAAGGAAATTAGAAAAAGTAAATCGAGTCCACAGTTTGTAGTGAATAAAGGCGCCGATAAGACTTTAGTTAAATTATACCTTGTAACATTATGTATATATGTGTGTATCTATGATCACCTGCACAGCATCTTGCTATCATCTTTTATGCCTATTTCCATGGTTACAGCTCTCAGTGTTGAGAAATCCCCAAAATTTCTTTCTCAACTCAACACTTTCCATGACCTGCCAGGAGAGAGAGCGATTACCTCAGCTTCTCCCTGTGTAATCATACATCCATTCTGAGCCGACCAAGTTGAAGCCTGTAGCTCTGCCAAGCTGGCATGCTGATATAAAACTCAGTCTGCATGTTCACAAGGGAAGACGAAAAGTCCACATAATGAGGCCATTACAAGGTAAACAGATAGCATAGTTAGTTCCAAATGACTGCACGTATGGAAGATGAATTAGACAAGACATTAAAATCAACAACCTGCCCCTTAAAAAAATGCCAGATTGTAGATAAAAAGTTTAGAAATTATCCTAAAATCTTCAGCATTATTGTTAAAGATTTGTAAAATTATAGCTAAATTAATTCAACATTCATTCTATTTTGTATGTTGCAGCTACAAAAACAAGCAAAAACCTTGTTGGAATTTTTCAAGAAAATACATTGTATGCTTATTTTGAAACACTTCTTTTTTAAAGGTTTTGTTGGCTCTCGTTGCCATTATTTGAAGGTAGCCCGACAGGAAAGAGAGACAGAGAGAGAAGACATGTAGCAAATGTTCCCAAGCCTACGACTAGCACCACAAGGAATAAGGCCTCCATATGTGGGCCATGCTTTGCCCCTGTCCCACCCCAACACTTTTAATCCTTGTGAAACACTGATGTACTTTCTCTAACTGTAGAGAAAGTACAAAGTAAAGAATAAATACTTTATTTTACCAAGACAGGTAGCTGAACTTGGAGCCTGTGTTTGTCTTTTCTAATGAACTACAGAGCTATGTTTTTGTCACACTATTAAAATGTCAAAATTCCAGGTACTACATGTCAAGGCTGATGCATTTAGCCCACTTCATGCAGAGATCAACAATTTGTTTTCAATCAAAAACTAAATCTAAAATAAAAATAATTAATAAATTACAAAATTGTAAAAAGGAAAAAAAATGCAAAGGACAATACAAATTGTCCTTTGCACACGAAAAATTGTGATAACATTTACAAATATGTAGTTTTCATGTTAAAGAAAACTACATATTTATCCTCTGTGTTTCATGTTCTTTGTTGGGTCCTTGTATTGTTTTGTCATTTGGTCCCATTTGTCTGTTGCTACCGTCCATAGTGTAGGATGGTACACTAGAGAGAACGAAGCCTTAGCCTTCCATTCTCTCTGGGCTGCCTGGATTATTGGACTTTGGATTGTTGTTCTGTCTTCATCATTAAAATCATTGTTTCTTCATTTTCAACCTATGCCTGCCTCACCACCTCACACTGCACCTCATGACAAGTAATAGTTATTTTAGTGGCTAAATTCTGAGCTATATGTCAATTCTATGAGATGAAAGATAACTTATATTAATGACTATATGTGAACATCGTCTCCATTGCTAAAGAATCAATGCACATTAGTTTTTAATGTGTTTTATTATGGATTCCTGTGATAGATCTGCATAGGAAAATATTGTTTGGTTTTCATTTTTTAAATAAAAGTCAAAATAACTAAGTAGTTTAAATTGGACACATTTTTAAAAGACAAGAATTAATAAAGTTTAATTTAATTGCAACCAAATGTGAAGCTCCTACTTTACAATAACTGCAAAATCTATTTTTTAAAACTGCAGGTAAATGTAGCTACAGTTTTCAAGTAAATATGAAATTAATTTAATGTATATGTCATGTTGGGTGTTAGATTTCTAGGCCACATGCAGAACACAATACAGGAGAGGTAAAGTTATAGTGAAAAAGTGAGTTTATTATAACAATAACAATGATTTTAGTGAGGACAGTGAGGCAACAGGTCTGGTCCAGGGAGGGAATGGGTTCACGGAACGGTCTGCACACTGAGGGAGAAACAGCAGAGAGATGGCGTGTTCGAGGACCGTCGGAGACGGGAGGGTTGACTGAATATTGTACTGGTCTTACTTATTGTACGGAGGTTCGTGGTTTTGGAGGGGCAACTGAGGTGTTTGGGGTCCTTGCTTCTCTGAGGGTCCAGGAGGTCCAGCGCTCCGGAAAACAACGAGGAAGTGCGTCGGAGGGCGGACAGGTAAGTTCAGGCGGAACAGGAACAGAGGAGCGGTGGACTGCCAGTCAAGGAATCCAGGAAGGACTTGTGATCAGACGGAGGAGGTGAGTCTGGGAACTCTGGCAACCAGTGGGTAGATTCCATGGCGTCACGAAGAAGGTCTTGAACATGGAGCCAGGTGAGATTGTCATGAGAAGGATCCAGGGCGTCTCAGGAAAAAACACCTGAAGGCAGGAAACAACAAGGAGAAATCACTAGGAGATCGATCAACGAGGAAACACAGAGACTAGCTCAAGGGACTCAGAGGTACCGTTACTGGCTAACACTCAGGCACCGAATACTGGCAGTCAGCTCCTCTTGAAGCTCTCGCCTGATGAGCGAATTGAACTCAGGTGCACAGGATGAGGACACGCCACTTGGGAGAGAGGTGAGTCTGGCGCTATCTGGTGGCTGGATGTAGTTAGCAGCAGGCAGAAAAACCCCACAAAGAAAACAAAGAACCCCAGAACACAACAGTATATTTAAAAAAAACTGGTCCCATTTATTTTTCTGTGTTTTTATTGCCCAAATACTCAATCAATGAAGGTAGACAATACAAATTCTCTTGTCACATTGATTTGTAACTTATTTGACTAAATTTGAACTTTTGTTTTGTTTTCAATTGTTGTCCCATTTAAAAAATTATGTGTAACAGAATGTTCAACCTAATTTAGAGGGTTTAAGCTCCTCGGTATCCTCCTGATAGTCTGCTTCATGGTACCAGGTGAGAAAGGCTTGATTGGTGGAGATATGATGGAATCAAGAGATTAAATATTTCTCTATGAAGAATATCAGAGACTATCTTCTTTGAGGAACATGAAAATCTAAACAACCACAGGGAGGTCCTGTGGAGTTTTGACATTGTGAAACCTTCAAAATACAGGAATGGTCACATAAACCAACGAATTTAAACAACAGCCCTCTGTTAAAAATATGCAGCCATAACAATGCTGCAGATAACAATGCTGGCATCCATACGCCATGACAAGAAGCTCTCTACATCTTGAGTTAATTGGAAGACCTTCTCCGGCTGCTGGGAAGGTCCAACACTCACAGAACTTTTAATAGAAACCTGCCATTGGGAGACCGAGAGCAGGGTGATCTGATTGTATAGCTGAATAATTGATCATTTGGTCTCTGCACTACAATACAAACAAGCAGGTGAGACTGTATCGGTGAAAATCAGGAGTTACAGCAGAGGGTCAGATGACATTTAAACAGTTAAGAAAAAGTGGAACTAAATCATGACCTCTCAATATATAAATCACAATCACTGATTGTAATACACCCGTCTCTGTTGGAATTCATCTTGTTTTGCTTCATCGGCATGCTGTGCTACATTTTTCTTCCATCTTGTTTTATTTTTATCTTTTGTTTCCCCTTGGAAACATGTTCAAACAAGATTGCTAAGCACCTTAAAAATCCAAATCCAGTTGATTGCCAGAGTTATGCACAGCTGCTTTCAAAAGAGTGTATTCATGAGAGGCATACCTTTCAATATAACCTTCTTATATTTTCTCAGATCTGAACCAAGTTTTTTTTTAACCAAAGTTGTGGAAGCATTAAAACACATTTTAGCTAGCACAGATGAAAACAGGAAACTTGATGATCTGCAGTAAAAAAAAAGTTGCCAATTTTTATGACAGTATTTAGGAATTTTCTTTGCGATTACACTGATAAACACACACACACACACACACGCACACACACACACAAAGCCTTAAAGATAAAGTCATCTTTGATTCAGCAGAGTCCCTCCTTAAAAATCTTTAACTTCTGTCCATTTATTAATCATTAAGATGGAATTGTTATATTCTAAATTATTTACACACACACCTTACAATTTCGGCAAACACCCGGAGCCTGAGCATTATTATTAATATTTAACCTTCCCTTTTTAGGTTAGTCTGCAAACCTCTAATTCATAAATTTCTGTTTCCATTCATCCATTTCCTGAACCTTCTCAATGCATGCAGTGTTATGGGAGGCCTGTTTCTAGCTGTCAATTGGCAAGAAACGAGGTACACCATGGACAGGTGGCCAGTGCATCACAGGGCAACAAAGAGACAACACACACTGAGCCCTGAGAGTAACTTAAAGCATGCATGCAAGTTAACCCTAACTTGCATGCTTTTGGCCCAGGAGATAACCAGTGGATGCAGAAGTACAACATGCAAACTCCAGTCAGAAGAAGATTTAGAACATTGGAACGAAGACAGGATTTGTTTAGATTTAAGAAAAAGCTGGATCAATTTAACACTCATCAACAAACATGGAGCTAAATTCCAAAGACATTTCAGATGTAATGAGCAGCAGAAAGCTGCTGACAAATGAGAATTTAAACAGAACTGCAAATATTTTGTGGGCCACATGGAATATGTTTGGCTTAATCTGATTATACTCACAAAGAGGTGTGTAAGGGAGGGGTAACAATTGTACCATCTGCTAAGGGTATGTCTGTGTGCTTGTGTGCACAGGTGCACTCACGTATGCATGTATGTGTAGACTGAGGGTTCTTATAATTTTGGACTCATCTTGGTCCTGAGAACTGGATTCTTGTCAGGACAAAAGCTATTGATCTGTCACTCAACATGGACAATAAACATATTTGCATACAATGGGAGGAGGTGAAATTTTTTGATTTTATATATGATAGACCGAAAGATGTGGAGGAAAAGGTTTATGTGAACGATTGATGGATGGATGGATATAATTGGTGACTAAAAAGAATGATGGAGATCAAACACTGCAAAGAGCAAGACTTTGTTGGGGTTGAAAAATTACCACTGAGAATGGGGATACCTGTAAACGGCTATCCATACTTTTCTAAGAGCCAGTTTTAGAGGACAGAAATATGTGGGAAATCATCTGTGACTTAGTAGTTTAGATAAATACTGCCAGCTGGGTCAGACAGGACAGAACTTAGGCAGATAGCTAGCTGGCTAGGAGGCCCCAGGGAAGACCCAGGACACGCTGGAGGGACTATGTCTCTCGGCTGGCCTGGGAACGCCTTGGGATTCCCCCGGAGGAGCTGGAGGAAGTAGCTGGGGAGAGGGAAGTCTGGGCCTCCCTTCTGAAACTGCTACCCCTGCGACCCGACTCCGGATAAAGCGGAAGAAAATGGATGGATTGATGGATGGATGGATGGATTGCTGGCTTGTCTATTTCTTCCCCCATGTACAAGCAAGCACACAGAGAAGATGGTTCTTTCAATACATATTGTTCAGAACAGTGTCCAGGCAACATAAAAGTTTTCCGCTTTGTCTTCCTGAAGTTTTGAAGATGTTGACCTTACAGTAATATTCACCTTCATCAGAATTTTTTTGAACAGTTAAACTTCTTATTTCAGATTTGTGGCAAAGTAGAAACCTACATCTTTTCAAATTTATCCACAATCCTTTTCTGCTACATTATTGTTTTCTTAAGTATTTTATAAATGTTTTTCACAAACTGTTCATGAAACTCCTTTAACCCTACATTAATGTCAGTGTAAAGAACAAGGACAATTTCAAGCAAACATTTAATTGAAAAACAGTGCTCTATAAAATACTACTTTCCATTTGCTGCATTGCATAAAAAAAAGAGATAAATCCTGGGACAGCATTCGAAAGTAAACTCAAAGGCTCATTGAACTATGCTGCTAAATATTCTGAATTACGACAGAGCAAATACTTTCACATTTACATTTAAAGCAAGTCACGGTAGGAATTTTAAAGGTGAGCTGTCTCTAGGTAGTTGCAAGGTTTCCAGCAATTAAGTGCATACACTTGGAGCTATGAGATACTAAGCGAGTAAATCTCCATGTAAAGTCTGGTTTCAAGAGTTTCTCTCAAAGCAGCTCTGTGGCTAAGAAAAAGTCATAACTATCGGATGAAATATTAGTGCCGGCAATGAGAAAGCTGGAAGAGGACAAAGGGAAGAGAGATGAAGGCCAACATGACCTCAGCCAAAAAATGTCGGCATCATCATGTCTTATTGAAGCTCGCTGCAGGGAATTGCAGGAAAGTTGAGCTCTGCAAACTACAAAGAAAAGGAAGTTTTTTCTTAGTTAGGAAAACCTGGGTCAAAAAATTACATTTAGAAAGAAGAAGAGATAGAGGAAGGAAAGGGCTGAGGGGAGAGGAAAGGAGACAAAAGAGAAACAACATTTCTTTCAGCAGCTAAGTCTCAGTCTCCTCACATTTCAAGAAGGAAAGGCCTTAGAAAAGTTTCTGACTATGGGAAAGTAGGCGTTAATTCTGAACTGAAGCTCCTCAGGGATCAGAAATAAAAACTGACAAGTTTCAATTCAAAGAAATGTTTGGAGAAACTGTTCAGTAAGGGTTCTGACATAAGAAGTTAGACTGAAATGTGGTTGAGGTGTAAATTCAAACTTAAAAACTCTCTAGCCTCTGCATCTCTCTCTGCATCATCAAATTACTGTGTCACATCCGCGGTGCATCCACCGCCAGCCTATCAGCATCGGACTATGCCCCGTCATAGCCAATCACCTATCAAGCTTCTGTTTATAAGGACCTTCTTGCATGACGACAGCCACTTTACAGTCCTGCTTAAACTGTCCATCCAAACGCCACAGCTTTTGAGCCTGATATCTGACCTGATCCTTTTTCTTGAGGATCCCTATCTTCGCAGGATGCTGCACACTTGGTTCCTCTTTTCCCTGTGATGCTCCTCAGATGCAAGGGAATTTCTCCCATCAAAGTCATCAATTCAACTCCAGCATCAAACCAACTCAAGCCCTGGCAACAAATCGACTCAAGCAGCAATTCCCGTCGTTCTCTCGCCTGTATCGTCTCCTCCTCAATTGCCGCCTCCTCCAGAGTCCCTGTCAACATAGCAGAGTTGTCCTTCCTTGCTTCAGGCCCCCGGCTTTGGCCTTGCCGAACCGATTTACATCTCCAACATTGTGGTTCTCCCCGGCTCATGGTTCGTCATCCCTCCATTCCACTATCATTGTTCATCGCATCTCCTTTTCAACCTGATCCCTGATCTGGTTCAGCCACATCACCTCTCAATGGTGATGAGAGCTCATGCTAGCCTGCCTTGAGATGTCTCTGGGTAAGACATATATACACATTTTTTTCAATTTTCGCAACTCTAGGAAAAGCAAGCATTTTTGTTTTATCTAGCCCCTTCTGAACTCGCATATTCTATTCACATGCTTGCTAATTCATCACTCAGGCTGCGCTTAAAATTATTAATTCTTCATTCTGTGCTGCATTAAACTTAATTTTCTCTTCTCCCATTCTCTCAAGTATAGGCAGTTGCGTTCAAGCTTATTCCTTTGGAGAGATTATTCGTTTGCAAACACAGCAGACGCATGTTCAACTGAACTGCAGATAGAGCCGGGCGGTTTTAAACACTGACTTGTTGCATTTATCTCGCTACATTAACCATTAGCTAACATGTTGTCACTCAGTGTACTACACCGGTCTATCACAGTGTAATAAAACGAGTTATACTATCACAGTGTGCTAAAGAGACACACTGTGATATGCTACCAAATTAACTTAGTGAATTACATGCGTCTTTATGACCCATTAGCATTAAATGCAGGTAAATCTATAAGTGATGAGAAAAATGGCCCAAAAGAAGGACATTACTTGCATGCAGAGGTGGGACCACTTCAGTGTTTTGCAAGTCTCAAGTCTTTATCCTAGAGTCCTGAGTCAAATCTCAAGTAAAGACATGAAATGACTTGAAATTAGAAGTGAAGTCCAAAGGCTGAAACTTGGAATTTTAAGTCATTTTGTGTCTTTAATTTTAAAACAATGTTGCAATCATATGTTAAATGTAAATACTCGACCATGTGTTCTTTTTTTAACCTCTGTTTATCTCAAATCTTGATCAAACGTGCAGCTGAACACAAGGTATAAAACAACTGTAGACTTAATGCATTGACTGCAGTAAACTGCTTATTGTCAATGTAATTTTTCCCACCTCGATTTCTTCAGATACACAATATGTTTTTGAGGAATGTGGGGGGCCGATAAACAAGCTTTTGCTATAATATAAATACAAAACAAATCTTTATTTAACTTTTCAAATAGAGTAACCATATTTCTTAATACAAAATAAACAAGGATATAAACAGTGACATGCATAAAATGTTGAGTAATTATGCTCAAATTTGCTTAAACATTTGCTCATGTTACTGAAATCTAAAGTTTCCAATCTCTGAAATATGTTAATGGATAGCACAAGATGAGTGAAACAACGTGAGGCAAAAACACTAAATCCACGTTGAAATGAAATTGCAAGTGGTCGGTGACTTACATGTTGAATCAATGTTAGTGTCATAAGGCGGTGTTGTGGAGGTGGTGAGGCAGACACTTGGATGCCCAGGAAAGATGATTGGTGGCTATTTAATAACAAAATATGTCCAGACACACACAGTCGACAAAACAAGTCCACAGCCAGGCAGCACGGCTGAGAGGAAGCCAGGGCTCACACTGGTAGCAACTGGACTCTGGCCCCCAGACAGCACAATAACAACAACAGCACAACAACAAAAAATGACAAGGACCCAACAAGGATAAAGGACACAGGTGGGGTTAAATACACAGAGGATAATCAAGGGAACAAGACACACCTGGGAGCAATCAAGGGGAAGACAGGACAACAAGGAGACTCGGGACACAGAAAACTAATTGCTAATTGGTTGGTTTATTCACCATCATTATAAACTGTGGAGAAATAAAAAATTTAATGAGTATATTCATGCTTTGAATTTTGAATATTGTAACCACACTTCCTGAATATTAAATATAATGCTTCATACTCGGGGGCGCCCAAAAAAATGTCCAAGAAAAACAAAAAACACAGTCAGGGTGGGCGGAAGGGCCCTGGACGGGGGGGGGGCCAGAGTTCAAACAAAGAAATAACAAAAAACAACCCAACCAGGGTGGGCGGAGGGGCATAGGACTGGGGGCCATAGTGGGAGATCAGGCGGATGACGTCGGCGCAGGAAGCGACCCCCATGGGGGAGGCTCGGCAGTCATCTGCGGTGCCGGAAACTCTGGGGGGAGTCCGGCCACCTAGAGGCGGCAACGAGGATCGAGACAAATGATACACGTGCGAAACAATACTGAATAGACAAGGACCTGAGGAGGAACAAGCAACATAGGTGGGGTTAAATACACAGAGGGTAATCACAGAACGAGAAACACCTGGGAATAATCAAGGGGAGACAGGACAACACAGAGACACAGAAAACTCAAATACACAGAAAACTCAGTTTGATAGTTTGCATGCAACAGTTAGGAGCACAAATCATGGCAGAGCAGGATGCCACAGTTCAGAACGTTCTAGCAGAAGAAATAAAAGGTGAAACATTAGTACTAACTGACAAAGTGCTTCAGTTTGTGTTTACTAGTGATGGTGAGATGAAGCCTCATGATGTAAAGTTATTACAACTAAAAACTAGCAATCAGGCCCGAAATCTGGGAGTAGTGATGGACTCGGACTTGAACCTCCAGAGCCACATAAAGACAGTAACAAAATCGGCCTTCTATCACCTGAAGAACATCTCCAGGATTAGACGACTAATGTCTCAGCCAGATCTAGAGAAACTCATTCACGCGTTTATCTTTAGTCGCATTGATTATTGTAACAGCGTCTTCACAGGCCTGTCCAACAAATCAATCAAACAGCTGCAGCTGATCCAGAACGCTGCTGCTCGCGTTCTCACTAAAACCAGAAAGATAGAGCACATAACACCAGTTTTAAAGTCCTTCCACTGGCTCCCTGTAGCTCAAAGAATAGACTTTAAAATACTGATAGTTTACAAATCACTGAACGGTTTAGCACCACAATATATGAAAGATCTGCTGTTGTTGTATCAACCTTCCAGACCCCTCAGGTCCTCAGGTTCTGGTCTGCTCTGCATCCCCAGAAC
>CAEGAD010103461.1:0-23680 GCA_903067055.1 Poeciliopsis paucimaculata | reverse complement strand
GGATGGATGGATGGATGGATGGATGGATGGATGGATGGATGGATGGATGGATGGATGGATGGATGGATGGATGGATGAGGAGGGGGGGTGCAGCAGCAGCAGACATATAGAGGTTTACCATAGCTTTGCTTTCGGCAGGAGCGGAAAACTTCGCTTCCATAGTGGCAGCAAGAGAGGGCAGACGGGAGAGCACCGTTACTATGGAAACCAGCATCTCTCTCACCCACACGACCAATCCTCTTCGTACCCATTAGAGTCTAAAAATCACCAGCCAAACTGCTGGGTGGCTGACAGATATGTTTACTGGTTAGAGAGTCTGCGGGAGAGGAGGAGGACGACAACCACAAAATGGGCTGCACCTCATTGCGCCTCGCATCAAGTCAAAATCCTGATTAGATCATCGCCCGACTTCAAGAAAAGAACAATCCCCATTAGAGGGCGTGTGCCTTTTGTGGCTCTGGGTATCTAGATCCACCTGTCTGAATATCATAAAGTTAAACACATAGCAGAGAGAGCGGGGGAAACTACCCCGACGCTGAGTATACAAGGTAAAGCTTGGATTGGATTCTAAATGAGATTTGGAGTTAAATGTATCTGCTTTTGGTTTGAGTCATCAGTTGCACAAACGTTCCTAAATATTATGGCACAAATCAGAAGGGATAGATGTTTTCCACTTGAGGATTGTGCTTTTGCAAAGAGGCAGCAGTGCGATACAAAAATACCACTTTGTGGGGGTGGATGTACAATAACAAAACCCACTTGTGTGCAGTTAAACAGCAAAACATACAAATAAATTCAGGCAATAACAAGTTTCATACACCAAATAATAACTGCTGGAGTAAATATCAGTGGAAACACATGCTGATGAAGGCTAAACCGAGAAGAACAAAAAGGCTACAGCAGTTTCCCAACAGAGCAAAAGAAAAATAAACAAGGGGAAAGAAAAAGAAACTGTAGGTGCAGAGAATGAGCTCATACTGACAACACACCATGGATGAATCTGCCAAATGTCCGAGTGGAATGCCCAGTTCTCTGAAACAACACACAAAACCACAATGTATTATTCCGCAAATTACTTGGAACAAAATATGTTCCCGTTTACAGTAGTGGAAAAAAAAAAAAAAAAGAAGAAACAATGAAATATTCAGTTATTTCTATTTTTATATAGATAAAATTTTTGACATCTGTCTGAGGAGAATTTCCCCCAATCCTCACTGTCAGCTATGAGATGTTTGTACTAACAGGTAATCTAGCACTATACCGTACAAGAGTAAGCTAGCACTATAGCTTACAAGTAAGTTACCATTATAGCTTACAAGACTAAGCTAGCACTATAGCTTACAAGAGTAAGCTAGCACTATAGCTTCCAAGAGTAAGCTAGCACTATAGCTTCCAAGAGTAAGCTAGCACTATAGCTTATAAGTAAGCTAGCACTATAGCTTACAAGTAAGCTAGCACCATAGCTTCCAAGAGTAAGCTAGCACTAAGCTAGCACTATAGCTTACAAGTAAGCTAGCTCTATAAGGCCTAAATATAAAAAGGAGGGATTTAACATTAACACTATGTTTTATCTTTGTTCGTAACTCTTACTTTAAAGCAACAAAAGAAGTAGTTTTTGATCTTGTTCTGTTGTGTTGACAGAATTAACAAAGAAAAGAGATGCCTGGTCCAATTAGCTGGCAAAAGTTTGTTACAGAATCTGCCACTTTTAATTTGCCTTGTGTGGTAGCATAGTTTTTTTTTATTTTTTTTTTTTACATTTGATAGAAAAACAAAACTGTGACAAGCGACAAATAGATTGTAAAGCAGAGTTAAAGTAACGCAAGTGGCGAGCTGTTAGCCACAAATGACACTGAAATTGACATCTGCTTTGTGGCTTTTTGAGGCATTTATTTAAAGGACATTTAACCGTCTTTAAAGTCGCTGGGCTGCATTTGAGCATCATGTGTTCACAATTTCCGAATTCTACTCTGAACACATTTAGAAATTTGTGAAAACCTTATTGTATTTTTTAGGTGAACAGAAGAGGGAACCATTTTCTATGCGTGCTTGGTGTTAGAATTAGCTCGCATTAATAAGCTGCGATAAACAGACATGCCACACCTGGACTAGATTACTCAACACTGAATACAGATTCTTTTTTGTATACTAGGTCTAAGCTCTGTTGTATTAGTAACAGAGCAAATTCTAACCATTTGCAATGACAATATTTGACATGTGACTGTAAAAAGATCAGATGAGCCCCTATAAAGCAGACGCATACCCAGTCCTCCAGGCTGTATATGTTTTTTTTTTGTTGTTGTTTTTTTTTAAAGAGCAGCCATGCTGATAAAGCAGCTGAAAAGATTCCTTTCTGGCCAGGTTGTCAATCAGCTCCACAGAGAGCTCCTCGGAATGACTCACTGCTTTTCAGTGGACAGAAAGCAAAAGTAGCAGAAGTGAAGTGACTCAGTTCACACTTATCTTCTCACCCCCCCCCCCACTCCAGTCCCGGTGATTGCTGCTTTTTGAGTCATTCCAAGTAATTTGATGAACTGCTGTTTGACACGTTCTCCTATAAGCCTCTGTCTTTTGTCGCGGTTCCTTTTTTGTCATGTTCCCGACGGGATCATATCAGCAAAACCCAGCCTCGGATTTGGTAACATTTTGGATTTGGGTTGCAAGGGGAACAATCCGGATTCTGTTAAGTGGTGTGAGAGCAGGAAAGCACATTTAGTCTCGATAAAGAAGCGACGGGAGCGTCAGCAGCATCCTGACCCGCCGCTTTTCGCTCACTTTATCCTTGTGCATCGCTGGCCTGGTTCCCGTGTCTCCACAGAGCGTAGCCTACTGACACACTTTTTCATCTGCCCCGAATTTGTGAAACCTGAGCAAATGAATTAGTTATTATTGTAACAGAAATCTCTGAGGACTGCTTTTTCTTCTTCTTTTTTTTTTTTTTTTTTCATGTTGGAAAGTATAAGCAGGAAATGTGGAATCAAGAGCATGGAGACAGACTGTCCTTTTGAAGGGGACGGCGCCGGGTGTTAACTACCCTCCCCTTGAATTTCAGTTCCTAAACTGAGGTTTCTCTGATCACAATATTCATCCACTGTTTGAACACTTGTGCTTTTCTGTTTCCCTTCAGAACCGTCGACATTTACCCCCAGAACTTTCCCCAAAATCAATCTTTCAAGTCATATTTACTTTAATCTGTTTTCGATTAGAAGCACACATATAAGGAAAAAGGGTGTGGCATGTCTTTTAAGAATTATGCTAAAAAAAATTATATCTATAAAACACAACATTGATTTATAGATATTGCTCCAAAAAAAAAAAAAAAATGAAGCAAACTCACCTGAAATCTTTTCTTGGACCAGATCTTCTTCATCTTCAAGTGGCGCCTCGTTTCGAGCAAAATCAGATTACCTGTGGCTCCAGTTCACAAAAACAACCTTCCCTCAGAAAAGATAGGAAAATAAGGAGCTGTGGGGTGTGGTGTAAGGGTCGGGAACGACAGAGATCAAGGAATAAAGGAGGATGCGGCGGTGTGTTTGCGCGTGGGTGTGTTTCTGCTCGGATCCGGACGCGAGGCGGGCAGAACGGCGGTGAGAGCGGAGATGCTGGTGTCTTTGTGTCCGAGTGTTTATCTGCGAGGAGCGTCTCTCTGTGACGTAGGGGGCTGCTTTCTCCATCGACCCCCACCCCACCCACCACCTCCACACTTTCTGCCTGCTCTCCCTCGTTCGAGAGCGCACTTAAAACAAGACGGGGTGAGGGAGGTGGAAATCAGATGGGTCTTCTCTTGATCGCACTGACGAAAGAGGGAAAATGCGAGGAGGAGGAGGAGAGGAGAGATACAGAACGCTGGGATTCACCGGAGCATGAGGGATGTGTTTTTTGTGGGGTGGCAGGATGGGGAACGATGGGGATAAAGAGCAGAAATGGGGAAGGGGAATTACCAGAGAATCACGAGGGAATCTCTCTAAATATGAGCAAAAGAAACCGCTTCACCAATTCCCTCCGAAACCCTCTTCTCCTCTGGGTTTGTTGCCCAGCAAAAAGCAGAAGTCATTCAGTAAGCATCTCCCATGTTCCCTCTCTGCTCAGTTTTAACGAGGGACAAGATCATGGTCTGAGGCAGCTGGAGGAGCAAGCAATGATTGCAAGCAGATTGTTATGAAAAACAGAACAATCAAATCAATATGGAGGAAAACTCACAATCTCCACAATGAGACAAGAAGATGGCAGAATAATACCAAAGGAGTGTTATTCCTAGATTTATTTGTACAAAATAAAAATAAAAAACAAAAACACAGAAGCGTTTGAACGGCAAAGTCCTAAATCCAACTGAGAATCTTTAGGAGGACTTAAAGATTGGTATTCAGTACATGGTCCGGTTTCACAGTGAGGCACAAATATGAACCGATATGTGTTGTATATCAAACGAGGTGGCAATAAAATCCTCGAGGTTTGTGTTCACCCTCAAAGCAGGCTGCAGGAGTCTAGTCAAAGCCTGCAGAGGTGGGGGAGGTCATTCTTAGTGTTAGAAGGGGAAGGGTGTGCAAACTTTTTTCAAATGTTAATGAGGAAAACAAGCTGAATTCGTATTACTTAAGTATACAAATTCTGATCCATCATCCAGAACAAAACTGATGATTTGGCCTTTTTTTTATGATACAAGCTTTCTCTAAAACTTTGGTTTTTGTCATAAGAGCAGCATATGTCCCACCGTGCTCCATCAGCTCAGATCGGACAAACCCCTCCGTTTATCGGCTCAGAACTCCCACCATTCACTGCTGACTTCACCTTGCTGAACAAAGTTGTTTTCAAGCGATTTCTGTTTCTGTTTATGCTCTTGTAAACACAAGACCGATGGGAGATTTACTCCCACCGTGAATCAAGACCCGCATGTTCGCCCTGGTCATTAACTCCGACCCGTCTTGTTTCTTTTTCCCCTTGGAAGCAGATTTTTTATTTAAAGGATTCGCCGGATCCTCCTGCAGACGGAGCGAACTGCAGTCTCCGAATGTTATTTTAACCAACCTCCTCCTTGCTCACCTCCATCCTCCTCCATCCATCACCAGCCAGAGCCACTCACTCCAGCAGAAAGCCAAGCGATCAATACCAATGCTTTATGCGTGATATGGGATACACCCCCAAGTAGCAGTTCCAACGCCCCTGAATCAATAAGCCCATCATAACACAGGCATCGGCCAAATAAAAGACTAATGTTCCGGCAAAGGGCAGATTCTGACCCACAGCAAACCAGTTGTAACCAGTTTCTGACATGATATCATGGAATGGCAGCCATTAAGAGAAAATCATTTGATTTCTGTGTCATTTATTAATCCCTGAATCTGAGAGCAGCAACTTAGACGTCAGAGCCATCAGCCTGCTGCTTGGAGGCAGGGAGACGAACCGAGCCTGAAAGCGGTCCGGACAGGTGCGGCGAGCAGCGTGCTCCACTATCATTTGCTTAAAACAACGGGGAGGGGATAGACTTCACGGAAAGCCATCGATTTAGTGACGTGGGGCGGGGGGGATGCTTTGTGAGGAGCGACTGTGATGGATGCTTTCCAGGCACGCAGCTTTATCAGCGGCAGGCCTGCCGTAATCTCTGCAACGCAAAACACATTCTGGTGCTGTTACGTCACCGCCTCGGAGCGGGAAAATGGTTGGTCTGATGGAAGCTGGTGTTGTAAATTCAAGATGGCTTTGATATCATGCAGAGTGACAGAAATCATGTTCTGACAACTTTTGAAATATATGACAGAAAGAAAAAAAGTGCAAAACTCTCATTTTTAATTAATCTGCAAGTCACAACTGTTGCATTAAAAGCTACATTATTTAGAGTCTTAGCTCTACCACGGAAACTAGCGTCCACGGTCTTCCTTATTTCCAGCCAATCAGCGCTAAGGAAAATAAACGTTCAGCCTTAGAAATAACGTCTCAAATCACATTTTGCCGAAGTAGTTCAGCTTTTTTTTTCCTTCTAAAGTTTATTGATATAAAATAAATAAATAAATAATAATTTAAAAAAAATTTCAGCTTTTTCTGCTTTCTTTTGAATATATTAGAAATGCTCTCTAAGCTTAAACCTGGGCTCTACTGTATCTGCATAGAATATTAATAGCTTAATTAAACTTGTTTAATAACTTGTTTACTAAAGGGGAGCTTTTATGTATTTCCCAGGCACAGAGCCGCATTGTATAACACAGTAAAGTAACTATGTTACCTTCAGTTATGAAAACGCTGAATGTATCAAACATGACTTAAGAGAAATTTGACTTTGCGTCAACCATGACTGATGCCTTAAAATTGGGCTTCTGTCTCTTTAAGAACCTCCCACTCTTTTATGTGATCACAACCACTCTTAGGAGCTCAGCATTCAAATCAAGGTCAGTTATCCAAAAGTATATTTGTTGCCTTCAATCAAGCCGACCCTTTTTAGTGTGTCTATCAAACCACTGAAAACCCACCGCTGTTCTTCAGCTCAGCATGAAGTGAAAGCTAGCTCTGAACCTCAGAGTGTCAGAGGCTGCCGTTGATAGCGACAGTGCAACCCGATGCTACCACCTAATCCCGATCCAATCCCCCCAGGATTCCTGTGGACGGCCGCGTACCGCCAGGACACAAACGCAAACACACCGATTGCTTCAGACGTCGCCTCAACTGAGAATCTTAGTAAGCATCTTAATCCACTTTACTTTGATGTGTGCAGAATGTGAAATCATCTGGAGGTCATTTCTATGCCAGTGTGTCAGAATCAAAGGTGACTTAAGTCAATAATTTCTAGATTCCATAAAATAAATGTGTTTTTTGGCAAGAAAACTCTAATAACTTGACACTTTTCATGTCATATAACTGTAATTGAATGGAAATACTCATGTTCAAGTGCTGCTGTTGCTACAAATGGTGTTTCCTGAATCAAATTTGGACAATAGATCAAGACTGAAATTCCAAGTTGTTTCCATTGTTGCAAAAGTTTACTATTTTCAAATCGTATCCAGGATTCAAACCGCTGACGTAATATCTGACTGCTATCCCACTCACCTCTCTGTTTCTTGCTTCTTGGCCCACTCAAGCCTTCACCAGCGCTCCTCAAAGACTTCCGTGCATCTAGCAGCTCCTTCCGCAACATGACTCATCTTTTTCTCATACAGGAAAAAACCTCCTGTCTCCTTCTTGCCACAATAACCATTGTGTCCATCGGGTGACTTCCTTTAAAAACCACTTCAAGGACCTTTTTCCTTCACGCTGTCCTCCTTTCTTGCCCTCACCTGAAGCCCCGTCTCTCACAGCCAGCGTTAGCGGGGTCTATTTCAGGTCCGACAACCCCTCCAGCTGAACTTTCCCTCTGCACCCCACCCACAGATTAGACCCACCAACCGTTTGCTGTCCTCCATAGCTGAAAGCTGAGAGAAATTAAGAAGCAGTTCATGGACAGATCTGTGATAGCTGGTTGAATAAAAACTAGTATTCACAATAATTCTGTCTGAAAAATCGGCGAAATGGCAACGAACACCATCTGTTTGATGATCCAAATGACTATTTAATCAAAACTAAACAATCATTGCAAAGTATGGGCCACTTTTTCTTACTTTGTTTTCTAACTGCGAGTGCTAAAACCAAAAATAATGGTGATCATATTTGCTCTAGTAAAGGCGTTACTGTGGCAACAAGGTTTTCATTCAGTTCGATATAAATTTTCTAGATTTGTAATATACAAAAAAACAACAAAAAAGATGTTTTAAAATGAAGACGTGTCTTGATACACTGAGAAACACGAGTGATGATTCAGTATATACTTTAAATATTCATAAGCCGTAAGCAGACTGTGAAGCATAGAGTCATGGTTTAATTACAAGTGGCACATTCTTCACATCTCGAATGATTGGACAGCCACCAATCAAGTAGACTAACAGAAAGAGATTCACGGAAGAATGTGTGATGACACATCGATCTGCCGTTTCATACGAGAAAGTAGAAGCCGAAGCAGAAACTGGACCGATCAACATGACCGTGAACCAGATGATGCCAGTAAATCCACAAGAGACTGGCTGAAAATGAGGAAATGAGAAGTCCTGATCCCAGTACAGTTCCTGATCGGTGCATAAAAACTTGACACGCAGAAACCTACCGACTTGTGCGCGTCAGAAACAAGCCCTCTCTCCCGCCCTTCAAGAATTCACGCTTCTTATTTTGAAATGGACAGAAAATAGAATCAAAGAGTCGAGTTCAAGTCCAACGGTGAGTGAAAAGGCAAAGGCGTGGAGGGGATTCAAATCATTGACGGAGTGAAGTCCTTCAATGACTTCAATCGTTGAAGCCATTGATTGAAGTCATTGAAGACTTCAATTCAATGAAAACTGAAGATTTGTTCTTGTCTTTAGAAGACAAGTAGGAAGGAGTGGAAAAAAAGGAAGGACACAAGAGAATCGAGGAAGAAAGAAGGCTAAAAGGGAAGAGAGTAAGAAGAACTCAATGAAGTCACAAGAACAGAAGGAAGAGCAGGAATGGCTTGAGGATTGAAGGAGACGAGGAAATAGGGAGGGAATTAAATACTGAAGAAAGGACTTGAGGGTGAAAAATGGAGTTCAGGATAGAAAGAGAAAGGTTAAGAGGAAAAGAGGAAAGTATAAATCTTATGTCTAAATCTGGAAAACAGCATCCAGACTCTTCCAGACTGCAGCTGAGCTCTCATTCATCCTCAGGCCGACTCTGTGACTGATGCTCGGCTCTTCAAACCCGACCCCAGCAGATACGCCAACAAACATCGCGGCCTCTTTTTCATCACGCTGATCGTGACGGAGTGCGACGGCGGCTATAATTATGTGCCATCGGAGAAGCGGGGGACGGCGGCGGCCACACATATCACCGCAGCATGAGCGTCGGGAGCTGCCACGGCACATACCAGTCTATAAATAACCACAGGCAGAAGGAGAAGAGGGAGAAGTACGAGGCAGCCAGGGGTTGGAACAATAAGAAAACAGCTAAAGCCTCGGAAATTGATTTAGCTGTCCCTCAGCTGCTAAATTAAAAGGCAGAGTTTTGTCCAGATTGCTCAGAGCAACAAGTGAAAACAGACAGACTTAATAAACTGCCTTTGAGAGACTACAACTCATATTAAAGTGATATTAAATTAGGATTTTATTTAAGAGATAAACATGGTGGTGGCGGGCTCATGCTGTGGTGCTTTTCTTCAGCTTTTCTAACTCAGGTTGGAGTTAAGGAGAAATACGGAACGTGGATCATATCCGGTATTTCTGAAAGAAAACCTCATAAAATGGCCCAGTCAAAGTCCAGGCATAAACCTAATCGACAATCTGTGACGAAGTTTGTTCGTCATTTGTCAAAATGCTCAAAATACTTTGAGCATTCCGACTCTTACCGAGGTCTCTACAATTAAATACGTGGAAGTTGTTGTTTGACAAAATGCGGGGAAAAAATAAGAGTCTAAATACTTTACTGTACTTAAAAACGGCAGCTAAAGACAGAATGTAAGGGGTGATTGTTAGTACCAAACCCAAATGAGTGGAATGAGAGGGAAAGAGGTGGAGTGGTAGACCAGTTGAGTTCCTCAGTGCGTCCAATAAAAACATGATCTCATAGGAAACTTGATTGGTGTTTAACACATCCAACTCTAAGTGATGATGCAAAGAGGCTCCAGATCATCCCTTCTTCATAACGATTTGTGTACTGTCACTTTTCCAGCTTAAAATACACTCTTTTGTTTTACCCAGGTCAGCTTTGAAGAACTGGGATTATGTTTTTTAAAGAAAAGATCTTTATGGAATAAAAATTGCTTACCTTCACCTAGGTCCATAACAGCCAACACTGCACTACAGCTTGCCTCTCCCAGGTCATTGGACGCCATGCAGGTGTACAGGCCAGCGTCGTTGGTGCGGCAGTCCCGGATCCACAGTCCTCCTGAATCCTGAGCTTCTGAGGGGGGGATCAGCTCATCGTTGTGGTACCATGTCATCGAAGGTTTAGGGTGTCCTGACACTGACACCCTGAGACGGATATCACAACCTGTTCCCACTGCAGCCTTACGGAGCCTGCGGATGAAAACGGGAGCGGACGATTCTTGAGATTCCCCTTCATGATTCTGGAGATGTTGGGCGCCTTTGGTTTTGGCCTTCTTGGAGGGGATGGTGGAACAGGGACTCGACTGTGAGCGGGCTGCCATTTTGATTCCCCTTGGAACCTCCTTCCAAACTTTCCCACTTCTCTGGTTATTGACAGAGGCGCCGGAATGTGCTGCATTCATTAAACATCTCCTCTGAAAGACTTCACTGCTTTAGGCATCTGCTTGTCTTTATAGGTGTTCAACGTGGACCAACACACCGGATGCTGCATTGACCAAAACACACATACACAGGCTTTACTGTGCAATAAAGCAACATTACTGGTTACTCACGCAGTTTAAATTAGTGAGTCCTTTCAATCAAAATTCCTTACAAGTGAACTAAGGTTCGTGTTTGGTAGATTTTTTTTTTTTTTTTGTAGATTTTTTTTGTTACTTTTTTTTTTTTTAACATACATTTTTTGTTACTCAATTTTTTTTTCCTGATTCCATTAGGAAATATTTATTTTAGCCATCATGCTAACGTAGAGATTTTAGGTAATTTTAGCATGCAAGATGATTTTAGCATAATTCTTAGCAAAGTTTGAATAACTAGAAAACTTGCTACTGTTGGCCAATATAGAAACATACCACAAAATGCTATTAGCAATGTAAATGTGATATGTAAATACTTAGCAGCAAGTTGCTATGGTTAGCTAACATGATAATGTTAGGTTAGCTAAGATTTTTGCTAGTTTTTGCATATAAGAAGCTTTCAGCTTGTACATGCAGTACTTAAATACAAGCCAACTTACTACTGTTAGCCAACATGCTAATGTAAAAAGGTTAGATAATGCTGACATTTTAGTAAGTGTTAGCTATTTCTTTAATTTGTTATTCTGTAGCTAGAAATAATAGCAGCGAGCAGCTTGTGTTAGCCCTTCCCACATTGGCAGCATCTTTTTAAACTTCTGCTTCACAGAATTTCAGTGAACTAGTACATGATCGATGTACTAATAACTCGCACATCGAGTTATTAGATAAGAGTGCACTTGGCAACATGCTAAGGTGAGCAGATTAGCTAATGTTGACATTTTAGCCAACCAGGTGTGTTTTAATCTGTTAACAACATGCAGTTGGAAATAATAGCAGCAAGCAGGTTGTGTTTACCCTAACCCTAACCCCCAACTCTATCCGATTTGACATTAGACATTTACTCTATTTTTAGCATAAAGGATGCTTTTTGCCTTGTAGCTAACTTGCTACTGTTAGCCAACTTGCTTTTACAACAGCAGTAACAAAGTAAACTCCCAAACTAAGGAGGGAGTTGTGAAATGGTCTACAGTGGAATACAGACCTCTGTACAGTAAGATCATCTCATTGAACATGTGATCTAATGTTCAGTCTGCATTTTCCAAACATCCTCCAGGCTTTCAGCACAGGATCTGTAGCAAACTGCAAATAGACAGGCTGACTGGTGTCCAAGCTCCTGACAGGTGGATTTTCAACCTTTTAACCTTTAGCATAAACTTTGTTTGGTCAGAGGAAACTGGAAACCCATTTAGTCTTTGCTGTGACAGTTTACGACAAACATATCTTGAAGTTATTTTATTTGAAGCCTTAGATTAACCATCATATATTATGTTTGTGTCAAAATGAAGAACACAAGGAAAACAACTGAACTGAACAACTATTAGCAAATCTTATGGACGTGTTTAAAAGATAATACCATTTTAGTTCTTTGCTCATTCTACTAATATGGTAATCAAAAAGTAATCTTACCTTAGTTTTGCTACAAAGGCTGCAAGAAATTCCTTTGGACATCCCCACAAAGTCCAAGTTAGGGTAACAAGAGCCAAATATTTCATCTCAAAGCATTTGTCCTTTAGGCGTAAGTCCACCCTAGATCATGGAGCATTAGCAGCCACTGCCATGGTTCCCTTCAGCAGCTTTAACCCTGCTGAAGAACTCCCAGAAAGGGAGGGAGGTCATTTTCCTAAATGTCAATCCGCTCGGGCCTTCTGTTTTATGCCGTTCCACCTTTAAGGGCTTCCTGAAAGCGACACCTTTAATCTTTCTAGCCTTCCATGTAGTTAAATAAGCTCATGTTAACCATCTCCCTCCAGTGCCACTGCTTCACCACCGCCAACCTCCGTCAGGTCGGGGGCGACAGCTGCACATATTGGTCACATTTCTTGGACTGCCTTTTATGACCTATTCTCACACTCATACACACACGCGCACTTCCAATCCCTTTAGATAATACTATCAGGCAACGTACAGTACATGTGGGGTCTGTCTGTGAGTGGAAGGCGGAGACAGTCAATGTGGGACAGTTGGAGTTTCTATAAAAAGAAAACCTCAGAATAAAGACGGGACTTTGGGATTCATCCTGTAGGACAATGATATAACTTAACTTAGGATCGTTTTTTTCCCTCCTTGCCATTAATATTGTCATTTCTAGTTTGATACGCAAGTTGGCAACCCTGAATAATTTATGGTAATTTAGCAACTAGTTAGTACTGCAACTTGTTCATGTTTTATGCCATTTGAAATATATTTCAAGCAGCATTATTTTTTTTTTAGTATTTGAACTATTACTTGCTGGATTTTTTTTTTCCATCATCAGATATTAAAATTAAGAAAAAAATCACACTTACCTGTGTCTATAGACAAAAACATCACCTTCTCAGTAAATGTGTTATAGGTATTTTTCCCCCACTATATACAGTTCGGTCTTTCAAAGCAACATCGGCATGAAAAGTACATACAAATTTTACATTTGTTTTGGTGAGTTGAACCCTTTAAAAGTTTCTTAACGTATCTTCACTACTTTTGTGAATAATTTAAAAAAATAAAAAAAATCTAAGAAAATTTACAAACACGTGTAAATTCTTTATTTAGCATTGCACATTTATTTCAGTAGTAAAGAACCTTTACAGAAAAGTAAAAAGTGATAAATATTGCACGCTGTGAACAGGAACAAGTAGCACCATCTGGTGGGTAAACAGAAGAAATAATTGTTGGCTTGAAGTTCAACATGAAATTTCAACATAAAGGAATGTTTTAAGTATGTTTCAACTTATTCCCAGGTTAGAAATTGCATTTCTGATTGTTTTCAATGTGACATTCTTTGAGAATAAATATCCTCTGGTTCGTTATGCGATGCTAAGTTTCCACAGCTAAAATCACCTGATAATTGATAATAAAACCACAATGATGTGTCTTTGGACTTTATGGGGGCTAGTAGTTTTTAGAGTACTATATATATATTTATTTTTTTTTATTTGGCAAAACCCATGTAGTTTTGTTGGGCTTTAACCGTAAATTACTGTAATTTTAGCCACAGTATGATTAGCATACCCACCCAGAGGCAGTCCTAGCCTATTTGGTGACCTGGGCGAGCCACCTTTCTTTGTATTCTTTTCTGATCGGTGTGAAAGGTCAAGGAGGAGTATGAGACAAGGTGCAACTCCAAATATGACCACAAAGGTCGCTGTTCAGCCACATTAGCTAATTCTCAAATCAGCTCATTTTACCCACAGCTCTTACTCCCAGCATTTCCATATATTTGAACTTTGTCTCAGAGAGTTTTTGAAATTATAATAAGATTTATGTTAAAATTGACGTTAAAAATTAGAGTTCCATGTTTAAAAAACAAAACGTGTTCTATCACAGCAGATTGTTTCCTGAAACCAGACTGCAAGAAATCTGAATTTCCAAAAGCTGATAATGAAATGAAAAGCCTTTGTACAATACCTACATATGATCTCTCTTTTAAACTTTTAAAAAAGTGACCAAATGTATGCTTAGAGCAATAATCTTACTAATATTATTCAGTAAAAGGATGATGAAGGCATCTAAAAGATAACTCAGCTGAAAAGCAAACACAGTGTAACCTCTCATCGCTCAAGGCCACTCTGCTATTGTTTAGCGACAGAAAGCTCCTGCCTGCAGACAGATAGCAGCGGAGCCCAAACAACAGCGTGTGAACTGAGACGGTCTCACAGATTCAACATGGTGTCCTGCTCCGTCCTCGTTCTGGGGCCTCTCTGGATCCAAGGTCTGCTCCAGGTCTGCGGTGCGGAGAAGCTGCCCAGAGGGGTGGTGGTGTCCTGGTTCAGGGAGCGGGTTCTGGAAGGTCTGGGCCTGTTGGAGCCTCCGGTACCTGCTGCACAGAGAGGAGCGAAGCCAGAGACAAGGCAGTGGAACGGGAGGGTCCCCAGGACTAGCAGAGAGGTCCCAGGCCCGGGTCAAGACAGATCCGAAGTGATTCTGTTTCCAAGTCCAGGTGAAAATTATTTATGTTCTGTTAGAATGAATTTAACAGCTCAAAATGTTGAGTTTAGTGTTAAGAAACACTAGAAGTTTTAAGATACAGAAGAAAATAATACATCCATACATGAAATATTTGCTAACTTCACAGCTTTTCTGTGATGTCATAGTTGTGCTTCATCAGATATAAATGTTGGGTATAAATTCATATCATTTGGCGTTTAGTGATGTTTTTCCTTTTCCCAGAAGGCTTTGAGCTTGTTCATGTGGGCAGCTGCACGTATCCATGCTTTATGTTCATTTCTATCAAGTCTCAGCAGAAAAGCAGATGTTTATAGAATTAAAACTTTCAGACTGCCCTGATTTGTATTCAGACCCGTTATGCCACACCAGACCACCAGATGTCAGTAAAAGCCTGATATTTGACTTCAGATTCCTCCTGGGTTCTGGCTGATGCAGAAGCAAGAGGAAACTGCAGCGATACACCGTCGTATCGCTTCCAGCCGTCCATTCCCTTCCAGGACACCGTAGTATCGTCAGCTCACTTCTGGTTCTACGCCGGCCCAGCAGTGAACGCCTCGCCGCTGTTCATGCTCACCTTTGCGCAGCAGCGACTCCAGGCGGCCCAGACTCCCGCAGCGCTGAGCCCCGAGGGCTGGACCACCTATGAGCTGGACGAGAGCGTACTGGTTCCGATGGCTGAGGGCCCCTTCCTGCTGCAGCTCCAGAGCTCAGCAGGTCAGCGCCACCTGACGAACCCAGACAAGACGCCTTTTCTCCACCTCCACGTTCAGCCCAGAGTGCCTCTCCGTTTCCGCAGAGCGGCCCCCGTCAACATCCCCTGGTCCCCCGCTGCCCTGCGCCTCCTCCAGCGGCCCTCCCATGAAGAGCTCCAGCTCGGGGACTGCCGCAGGGAGCAGGTGGAGATCAGCTTCCAGGAGCTGGGCTGGGACAGCTGGATCGTTCACCCCAAGGGACTCACCTTCTTCTACTGCAGCGGAAACTGCTCGGCTCGGGGCCGGACGGCCGCCCTGTTGGGCATGGCGCAGTGCTGCGCGCCGGTTCCGGGGACCATGAGGTCCCTCAGGATCACCACCACGTCTGACGGCGGGTACTCGTTCAAATACGAGACCCTGCCCAACATCATGCCTGAGGAGTGTACCTGTTTCTGAACATGAGGGGAAGGACAGGCTGGATGGATGTTTGACTGGCCGGTTGGACTGAACAAGATGATATTAAAATACTTTAACATATTTCGGTTTCTCAGTTTTTCTGAGTGTCGAGTAACAAAAAAAAAATGCTTATTTCATGTTTAGTTTTTTTTCCCCCTCAGTGTTGCATCCAATAGGTTGGCAGGTAAAACCCAACTGAGATCCAGGTCTCATTTAGAAGAGGGACCTATGCATAAAATCTGCAGCACACAACCACCTGGTTACACGACGAGCCTCATTAAAGACTGGATGTTAGAGCATAGAGCTGCAGCCATTTAAGGTTTTGTCCATATGAACAGTCCAAATGAGGATAACACCTGGTCAAACACAAACTTGTTCTAAAAGTCTTTTTTTTTTTTTTTTTTTTTAAATTTAATTTACAAAACAAATAGATGACGCTTCATCAAATCAAGTGTTTTGTATTGCAAACTAAATGTCACATTTATATCTTACAACATGGTTTCAAAATGGTGATTTCTACTCAAGTTTAGTCGTGGAAATTGATTACCTGGTTCAAATAGAAATAGTGTCGCTTTCCTCCCATCTGCCCACTAGATGTCACTGTAGGGCATCATTTGCTTCATTTCAAATGAAAAACAGTCAAAAAATGTTGGTCGAAGTTAATTTAACTACTTAACACAACAAGTGAGCTGGTTCACTTACGCATTTGGACGTTTAGAGAGAAACAGACACTATGGGACCAGAGAATTGACTCAAATATATTTATTTACTCTGACAAAATAATCTCTACAGTTACAAAACAAAAAAAAAAAAAATCTACAAAACTTGCAATAGGAAAAGAGTCGAAGTATAAATCATATGAGTACCATATTCAAAACTGGAATGTTTCTTGCAAAAACGGGAAGTGATATACAGGAACAATCAGTCTGCAGCCGAGGGTTGAAAAGGTAACTGAAAAGTTTTGAAATCTTAAAGCGTCATCAGAAATCTATTGAACTGAACATGATAAATGACTCCGGTCCATTCAGAGCAGTTTCATCAGGATGACTGTTTGGCAGCTTTAAAGGAAAAAAATCCATCTTCTCTGAATACACTGGAGGAACTCTTCTACATTCTACTAGTTACGCTGAACGCTGTTAAAATGAAATTTTAGATGAAAAACATTTCCCATTAATAAAGGATTCAAGCATTGCCCAGGTATACATTTTGGTCAACTGGACTTCAAACACATCTATGTACCAGTTCTGTTGACTTGGCCAGGATGGGTTAAGAAAATCTTGCAAAGAGACAAAAGATACTGCAGAATCCAATTGACATAGCCTGAGGCTGTGCCGTTTAGGAATCCAAGAACAACAAGCCTCAACATTCAGTGGCAGAGAAAAAAAGAGCACAAACTATTGGCTCAGCCAGAGGAGTTTGGAGCTTTAAGGTCTTAGCTGGATGAGGATTATTGCATGACTACAAATAAACAGGATACGTGTAAAGATCAGGGCTTAACTGAAGGCACAGTCTAGGTTTGGCAAGCAGAAAAACTCCACATGTGGCAGGCTTTCAAGTTTACCATCACACAGATTCTGTCAGCAGTTCCTCTGCTTTGCACTGACCATCAATACTGAAAGGCACAAATCTTTCATTCACACAAACACATTCACACACAAACGCACACTTAGGTCTCCCTCAGTGGTACGACTGCTTTCCTCATGTGTGCTTTCCTCCCGTTCCAACATTTAAGGCCAGTAGAAATGGGAGGACAAGACATCTGAGGCAGGAAGCACGCTCAGGCATGTATTCCTAGGAGAAGGAACAAAAACAAAACCAGTCAGCAACTAAGTTTCATCAAATCTGGACTCAGAGTTAGCTCTTCTAAGCTACTTCCTCTGAATCAGTGTTCACTCCATCAATAGGAAATTATGCACATAAAAATGTCTTCCAACTATCCCAATACATTTGCCAATTGTGCTCAGTCTTAGATCTGATCTTGGTCCAACTCAACATGTGATCATTACCTTTCTCGCTTGACTCTCCTTGCTTTTCTTGTGCGAAGTTGAGGCGGTTCTGCTCGGCAGCTGTCTGTACAGCTGTATTCACCTCCGGGCTGCTGCTGCGTGAGGGGCTTCCTTCATCTGCCTGGTATGCAAGATCCAGATGCTGCTGCGCCATCTTCAGATGCCTCCTCAGCCGCTCCAGTTCCCTGGATGATGGACCCTCATCTCCAAAGCTCTCTCTGCCCGAGTCACCCATTGGCAAGTCCCTCAGCTCTCCTTTTAGCTTCTCCTTCTTCATGGTGGCGTGGTATCCTGGTGGGGCCGTGGGTAAGGAGCGGGACGAGGGCGGACGTGGAGTACGCCGGGAATTAAGAATGGCACGCCTGCGGAATGTGTCACGGATGCCACCGATGCCCAAATGGAGAATTTCCAGGACAGTGAGGAAAAGGCAGAGGAAGGACACGACGTACATCACCAGCAGGAAGATGGTTTTCTCAGTAGGTCGGGACACAAAGCAGTCCACCGTGTGTGGACATGGGGAGCGAGTGCAGATGTAGGAGGGGATCACCTCAAAGCCATACAGGAAGTACTGGCCAAAGAGGAATGCAATCTCAAAGGCAGAACGCCACAGCAACTGGCACACATAGACTTTCATAAGTCCATCACGCAGAATCTGTCGTCGACCATCATGTTTCGTTTCTGCACCGTGACAGAAAAAAAGCAGAGAAATGGTAAATAGACTGAATTTATTTGATGCTTTTCTAGTTAACTCCAAGCATTTTACACAGGAGCCAACTTTAAACATTTGCAAAGATGGAGCACATTGACACCTCTGGCAGGATAAAATCAAAATTGAGGCCACAACATTTGGGTTGCAAGGCGACTACCAGCCGAACAGTTACCCAGAACCTTCCCTCCCTTCAAGAAGGTACTCTGTCTCCTTCGATGCATTCTTGACTTGCCTTTTTCTTTTTTTTCTGGCTTGTCTGGTTCAATCTCCTCAGCAATCATCGGATCCTCCTCTCCGTTGTCCTCTGCTTCTTCATAGTCCCGCACCGCTCCACGGCTGACTATAGGCATCCTCTTCTTGTTCCGAATGGGACGGTAGTCCGTGTCATCCATCCGAGCGATTTTGTGCATGGCGAAGCCAAGGTACATGATCGTGGGAGTGGTGATCATTATCACCTGAAAGAAAAGACACAGGTCAGAGTGGGGGGAAAAATAAGCACCAAGTAAAACTTCTTCATATTGGACAGGCTACCTGAAAGATCCAGAATCTGACATGTGAGAGCGGAGCAAACGCGTCGTAGCACACGTTCTCACATCCAGGCTGTTGGGTGTTGCAAACAAATTTGCTCTGTTCATCATAGTAGATGGTTTCGCCACCAACAGCTGTCAGCACGATGCGGAAAATGATCAGTACAGTCAGCCAGATCTTCCCCACAAAGGTGGAGTGGTTTGAGATTTCATCCAGCAGACGTGTCAAGAAGCTCCAACTCATGGTGCCGAGGAAACCAGAGCACTAAGTCAGATCTGTGGGAGAAACAATGCCTTAATGTGAATATTCAGGTCTTTTCTAACAACAAAAAACTGTTTGGCATGCTTTGTACAGATTCTGCTTCCTTCTTTCGGTGTATAACATTGCAAGAGAGAACAGAGTAAGAAGCCATTTAGAGCTGATGCAACATGCTTTCTGCAATTCCTACTGATCCTTCTGAAGTCAACCCTTTGTATCAAGACCTCAAGATTTAACAAGTCTAACAGATGTTTACTGATCTGATATACTTCCACGCAAAAAAGTGAGGGGAACTGATACCAAGGCTCTCACAAAGTTAAATGCTTGCGATTGGTCTCCCTCCCCTCCTTTACTACAACGATGGATCGCTTGCATTTCAACAGACCTGATACTACTTGTCTACTTAGCAATAGAGCAGAATAAATTCTGAAAATTGCTCACATTCAAATAAAACTGGAAATTCCAAGACAGAGTTAAGCAGCTGACCTTCAAGTCCCAGATTTGTTTAGCACAAAGGAAGTGAGACCACTGACACCAGTGGCTTAATGAAAGCAGCCTGGGGTGTAGAGAAACTGACCACAAGACTCAAGTATCCTGTAGCCCAGTATGTACAGCTACCACTTCAGCTAGTTTGTTGCCAATACTTAATTTCACATTCGGAGCAAGTATCTATGAATTGAAATAAGAGGAAAAATGTGTTATTGTAGTCCATTTGTAACAGTTATTGAAAAACAAATTTCAGACCATTGGAACCACTGTTTATTTCTACTGCAATTGCACCATAGTTGGAGCTAAACACTTGTGGTTTCCAGCCATGAAAAACTTGCCACTTTTGCTGGTAGGCTGGATGATCTGGAGCATCCCCTTCAGTGGGAAACACCACAAGCCTCATCATTCAAGGAACTCACTGCAGCAAGATCAAGATAAATTTCCCCAAAATGACACTTGCATATCTTAGGGAACGAATTCTGTCCTCTAAGAGGACAATGCCTATTCCCACAAAACAGGGCTCCAACAGAGAGCCTCATGACCAGCTTATGGCCCTGACCTCTCAACCCTATTAATATCATTTGGAGTTCAGCTTGAAAGTGTTGTTTCTTTAACTTTCTGGTTAAATAAAATGGTCACCGCAGTTATACAAGTCTGCAGTTTGTATGATTGGATAATTGAAGCTTGAGTAAATAAGATAATGAGAACCTTTTCAGTTACATAGTAACTCCTCATCCCACCCATGCATTCTCTACCAACATTTCACCACTTAGATTTTGAACAGCTTAGACTAAAGTATGAATTGTACAAAGAATACAAGGAATTTTGTTTTAAAAGTTTAAAGCCATCCAATAGTTTAATTCTCAGCAAAAAAACTTCTGCTATTTGGTATTGGGTTTTTAAGCATTACACATGCCCTCTGACACCAGTTCCTTTTAATCAAAAGGGGTTCAATTGCAAGTGACCAATTACAGTCAATAAATTTAGTTCCAATAATTTCAAATTCTGACCAGACTCCAAATTTAAAACCAATTAGAAATATGTGCATAGCTTTGATGCATTAGTGTATCCTTTTGTTGGAGGTTATTGCTCACCTTGTTCTTTTGATTCTAGTCACCATGGATTTATACTTAGATCGTTAGATTCTAAAACTTGGCTTCACAAGGTTTCCAGATAGTTTTCAGTTTGAGAAACCCCTGAAGTTTATAAGAGAGTTATTTTCACCCAGTTCTTGGGTTTTAAGTTGCTTTTCTAAATTACGCCTTGGGAAATTATTCTAATAAAATCCATTTGTCTCTACACATTTTTTAAGATCCTTAACTGAGAAATCTGGCTTTGTTTTGCCAGCCTATAAAACTTAAATCTGAATATTTGGGGGTTTTAATCGTCTTGTTGGACAACAGAAGTACTTGGAAACAAATTGTTGTTTTCCCTCCCCATTTTCTAACACTTTATAGACCACATGAATAACAGAGCAAAGAATTTGTTCCCAACCATTACTCAGCTAGATTTATAAGCAATGCCATTCCTCAAACACCCTTAATTGGGGTTATAAAATACCCCAAACAACATCAAACTTTGAGCTTTACACGTCTGAACACTTTTTTTTGTTTTTTTTTAAGAGAAATGTACATGGAGCGAACAACAATGACTGATAAGAGATTAAGCCAAGTGCTTTGTTTTTCTCAAAGTTCTATAAAACTGAACATATTAATCTTGTTGGTTAGGGCATAAAAACTTCTGGTAGCAGTTTAGTAAACCCACAGTCTCACTACTAACTGGCATACGAAGCTTAATCCCAAAAGAAATCCAAGAGCCCACCAATAAACTGCAGCCAGGAGACCTGCTGTGGCTTTGGACGGCAGGAATTATTGTACTGAAGCAATGAACACACTGAGGAATTTATTTACCACCTCACAGCCCTGTAATGATGTCATTAAATTACTCTAAACATGGCCAGGATCTACAAAAGAACTGAGCTTGGACTTTCATACTTCGCTTTACAGAAAGAGTGATTCATGTTTAGTGGAAGACAACTTCTCAAAGTAATCAAAAGTTTGTACAATGTTCATTGAAAGTCTCTTCCCATGCTAGATGAATGGCACCAACATGGGCGAAGATTTCCTTTCAAAAGGAAAAAAAAAAACAAAACAAAAAAAACAACATCCATCCATATTTCAATGAGTCACTACAAAAAAAAAAAGCCAAGCTACAATGGCTTCATTCGTCAAGTCCACCCTGTAACAAACTCCCACCTTCAGATGACGAATTGACCAAACCGACTTGCCTGAACCTGAGTTGCCCGCTGGAAAAATCTGGAGCTTCCAGGAGACTGAAGCAATGAAAACAGTCTGTGGAAATTATGGCTTTTGAAACCCAGACCTACAAGCCTCCTACTTGCAGAGACATCGTGTCATTAAGTCAAACGAGCCCCGGTAAATAGCGGGTCTTGCTTGTGGGAACATGCAAAGATTTTTGACCAAACAGCACCTTGATGACCTTGAAAGAAAATTTGCAGACAGAAACAAGCACAGCTGCACAACACCATCTGCTTTGCTCCCCAGACTATATGATTATATCCTACATATGTAGCTGTCTTGTCTTGTCCTAAAACTGTTCAAAAAAAAATTTTTTTTTTAAAAATCATGTGGTTCATGCATTTAGCCTCAAATGACCTGATCTGACTCACTGTGAATGGCTGGGTTACTCACAGCTAGTAAGGGATACATTTTAAAAGCCTTTCTGGCAGCAACCAAACCAGCTCCTCTCTTTAAACCTCCATTTAAGAAAACACACCTCAGATATTAAGCCTATTTTTGTTTGGCGAATATGCTGACTAAAAGCATCTTTTCTTTTTTTTTTTTTTTAAAAGGTTTCAAACAGCCCCCAAAGCCTTTCACCACTAATGACCCACGCAATTAAAAAGGGAAAGCATGCCAAAAGCAACAGTTAAAAGGTGACGAATGAGCGCCGGGAGGTTTCCACTTTATTTCCGTCATGCAAAAGACTCAAGAGAACCTGAACAATTTCTACTTACTGAACCTAAGAAAAAGAAAGTTTGAGCTGTAGATTACACAGACAAGTACTTTTCTGATTTAGAGGAGAGTAAAGAAGAACAAGCTAATAGTTGATGAAATAGACTTCCAAAGAACAGAAGCTTCAGACAGGATAGGAGCTCAGTGACCTTTCCCACAAATCACCTCCGATAAAACAAAAAGACACACGCCAAAGGCAGCGGTTTATAGGAGAACAAATGATTTGAGTTTAGATATCGCACAAAACCTCAAGACTCATTCAAAAATCGAGGTTTACTCGACCTCATCAAAAAAGTCCAACACCAGGAGCATGAATGTATTCAGACTTAAGTTGATTTCAGAGGATCTCAGCAACTCCGATGACGCTCATGACCCAGGACATCTACAATTAAAAAAAAAGTTAGGAGTACTTGAACTCAACTGTCCGAGTTTGATACAAGCTGGAGGATAAGGATGTGTTCATGTTCATTTTAGAGATTTCATCTTGCATCTGAAGAGTCTTTGTATGTGTAAAAATATTTGTCTCAAACTTAACATTTACCCTCCAAAAGAGCAAAAAGCCCCTTACCTCCAGAAGCACCAACAGCTCACCATCCACCAACGTTCAGGACTGAAAGTCTCGAGTAAATGCAAACGCCGCCACCTCCCACCAGCACAAACAAAACTTCTCACAGAGTGGCTCATTTGCCAGTGTAGGCAGTGATTTAATGGCTTTTCTGCTTCAGGAGTCTCTCAGCTCCAGGATATTGTGGGTATGCAAGAAGGGTGGGGGTAGACTGGAGAAATTTGGGCAAAAGATCTGGACAAAGCAAAAGGCGAGTTAACATTCCTGCTTAACCAAAACCAGAAAGCTGGAATTCTTAGGGTTCACAGAGCAGAGAGAGGACACTTGAAATCCCTTTCAGAATGTCTGAGCAGCAAACACAGGAATCTATGGCCACCACGACTTCCCCCCGTGGCGTCAGCCACAAGGTTTAAACCCACAAAACTCATCCTAGAGGCAGCTTCTGAAGATCTGCTCCGTTTTAAAGACGCCACGATAGAAAAAAAAAAAAAAAAAAAAAAAAAAAAAAAAAAAATTTTAAAAGCACAAAATGCGGGGCTGCCGGAAAAAAAAAAAAAAAAAAAAAAAAAAAAAAAAAAGACCGACTAACAAA